>JABUQX010036363.1:27500-28709 GCA_015478945.1 Trachelipus rathkii | reverse complement strand
CTGTCTTCTTTGGTAGTGTTTTTCAGCGCTTGATTTTGAGAAGTGACAAGATCTGTGAGTTTCTTTTTTTTTTTTTATTATTTTATTTTATTTTATTTCGGTTCTCTCCACTCTCCATTGCAGTTTTTTCAAAGTTTTGCAACAACACAATCTTAAAGTGTCTATTGTTTCTTCTCCCAAAATTAAGAACTTCCTTGTGTGGTAAGTCTTACTAGCTTTCTATATCTATAATTTTATCTTTTTCTAATATTATATATATATCTTCTTGTATCAATATCTCATTAATCCCTATATTTAGTTTTCATTCTATAATTTGAAATATATGTATGTAAGTTATGGAAAAAGGTCGCAGGCAGTTTCTCCCTTTGAGTAAAATGAAATATTGTGTGTCCGGTCTGATGGATAGATGTCGTCTGATTTTCTGTATTGATAAGTGTGGCGCTTGAAAGTTGTCACTCTCACTTCGTCTTCTAAGCATGGTCTCCAAAGTGGGGTACGCGTACCCCGGGGTGGTACGCAGAATGATACTTGGGGGTACGGCCAAAGAAGTAGCCTCACATCAATTGCGAGTGTGATGATTCTTGTGTTTTATCAAGTGAGTTGCATATAGTATATTATATAATATTATATATATATAAAATATATATATATATATATATATATATTATATATATATATATATATTATATAATATAATATATATATAATATATATATATATATATATATATATTAATATATATATATATAATATAATATTATATAAAAATATATCTTTATATATGTATATGCATGTCTATATAATTTTGAAAATTTCTGTTTATTAAATTTATATATTATATATATATATAATATATATATAAATATATATTATATATATAATATATATATTATATATATATATAATATAATATATATATTAGACAAGAATATATAATTGAGAAGATAAAGAATTAACTGCCTTCTCCTGGATTGAACCACCGCATGTTGCGCGTGAGGACAATATGCCCGGTTGCTATACAACTGCAGCCAGCTCCTAAACCAAAAAAGTTTGGAATCAAGAAACCAGTTATAAAGCAACCGAGTTCCGTCCAAGGCGACATCCACCAGGTGTCCAGCCTGTCCTATTTCTCGTTCTTTATATTTTAGATGTTAAATATTGCATATTAATCGCAATTACATAAGATGTAAAAGAAAGAACATATAATGA
>JABUQX010036363.1:7500-17500 GCA_015478945.1 Trachelipus rathkii | reverse complement strand
TATATATATATATATATATATATATATATATATATATATATATATATATATATATATATCTGAGGTTATTACTCAGACCAATTAGATAAGTAATTAATAATTGGATGATGGAGTGAAAGTGATTTTTCTGCTTTCAAAGTTTATTAATTGTGCACGTGAAATAATAGTATGACAGATGATAATAATCAATTTTGTAATCACAATGGGAATAAAGTACTTAATTATTGAATAGACAAAGTTAATTTGATATAATAATGACACGGCAATCTGCCGGCTTAGTTGGCCCTATGCTATCTGACTAACACGTCTGCCTCTTTCGGCGTCTAAAATCACAATCCTCTCTTCGGCTGGGGCCCCTTAGGGCGGCTTCCACAAGCTCTCCCCAAACCGTTACAAGTTTGAAACTTTAACCCTAAAATGTTGGCATTACATGGCATTTATGTGGGCATTGTTAGGCATTTTTGATGCCTTCAGTACTTTTCCGTGTATATTTCAGAGATCGAGAGCTTTGTCCCTCCACATAAGTGGGGGGGGATATTGCACTTACATGCCCCGCTCCCTCTCTCCTCAATATGCATCTGGTAAAAGAGTTTTTACCAGATCAAGTGGTGCCCCGGAGCTGACTCTCAAACAAATTGCAACAACAAATGGAAGAGAGCTTCCACTTGAGATAATTGCAATATGTTTGATAGCTAGCCACACTGATGCCTCCCTTAACTCTATTACAGACAATCTAAAGGATAGAGGAAGGAAGACAGGTGGGAAACTACTTGCAGAGAGTAAATTACAACTACTAAAATTTAATTACAATTTGTATTCATTCCTTGCACTCGCAAGAGTTCTATTACATAACCTTTGATCTTATTATCTGTAAAAGAAAAGATTAGTAAGATGTTGTCTACATATGATTTCTTTCTCTCACATTTTTATTATATTTATTTTTCTTCTATTTTCTACTTGGATCATTCTCCACCAAATGATAATATATTTTTATATTTCTTAAATTCTCAGCGACAGGCTGACCATTTTTCAATATATAAACTGTGTTATTAGTGAATCGCAATACCTTATAAGGCCCCTGGTATTTTTGCTCTAGCTTGCCTAAATTATATTGTTTGTTTCTTACAAGAACGAACTTTGTTTCTTTCAAATTTTTAGGAACGAACACGGATCGGTTCTTCAAAGTGGCTCTCGGTGCCAATGGCTTAGCAAACAACCCAGCTAGCTTGTTTAAATATTTATCATAACACATAGCTTCTCCAGGTCTATCTGACTCTACTAATCTCCCCGGTATATTCACATTTTGGCCAAATAGCACCTGAGAAGCTGTGATACCATTTTCTGTCAAAGGAGCCGTTCTTATTGCAAAGAGCGCGAACGGAAGGACTGATACCCAATCGTGCTGTTTGAACTCGTTTTCGCTTAACATGCAACGAAGGCTGGCTAATAAAACTCTATGCCTATTCTCCAGATTTCCGTTGCAGTTGGGATTTCCCACTGTTGTGCAAATATGTTCTGCACCAATCATCTTACAGACCTCTTCAAACAGATGAGCTTTAAAGCATCCGCCATTGTCACTAAGAATTTTGTCTGGCACTCCAGTAAATGGCAGGATCTCGTACAATAAGACTTTAATTACGCTCTCAGCATTCATCTCCTTTAAAGGGATGGCAAAAAGATAACTACTATACCTATCAATGGCAGTAAACAAATATTTATAACCCCTGCAGCTGCTCATTTTTAATATGTCAATCTGTAACATCTCAAACTTATAGGTCACCTCTCTGAACTGGCCATATTTAGGACTAATAGTGCGTGCGCTTTTGCTTATTTGACATTCATTACAAGCTCTAACGATCTCTGTAATCCGCGAGTGCATCTTCTCAAATACAAACTCAGACTTCACTGCAATTTCAGTTCTCTTAACCCCTAGGTGACCTTGCAAGTGCAACGTCCGTACCACTTCCGGTATGCAGGTCTCGGGCAAGATGACACGAGAATAACCCATTGATACGTCCACAAAAATCTTTAAAAGATCCATTTTAGGCCAGAGCTGCCCCCTTTTACCCCCCCAGCTAAAAAATGCGACATTAAAATCGGAATTATCAAGCCGATTTTGACTATATAAACACCAAAATGTAGCTTTTTTTGGGCCTCTAAAACGTTGTTTTCCGGTGTTTTTTTGTGTCTGTAGTCATTATTTCAGAATTTTCAATTTTCAAAAACCCATGTTTTTGACATTCTTGGACACGAACCTCAGTTTTTTCGAAATGACTTCAAAACTTGAAATATTTGCATAGATAGGTCCATTACTTACAAAAGTACAGAAGTACTTTTTCGATTTTTTGCAGATTTATTGCCTCAGCGTTGTCCCAATTTCCAAACGTCACTTTTTTTGCGCATTTGAAATTGAAATGAGCATAAATTTTTTTCATGTTGTGTGGTGCGAAGTGAATGAAATTTTTCAGGGCATATGTAGTCGGAGGAGTTGCACATTTTTTACTTAGATAATTTATTTGTATATGCATTAGTTTTGGATTTGTCCTTGGAACAAATTTTCAAAAAAAAATTTTGGGGAAATTTTTTAAAAAATTTTTTTTTGAGTATACAAAAAAATTATCTAAGTAAAAAAGGTGTATCTCGCCCAACTATACAAGCCCTGAAAATTTGATGTTGATCGGATAAGTAGGAAAAAAAATATCTTAATGTTTCACTTTTTGGAACGACTAAATATTTGAAAAAGTGAAATATTGATAAATTTTTTTTTCTACTTATCCGATCAACATCAAATTTTCAGGGCTTGTATAGTTGGGCGAGAGACACCTTTTTTACTTAGATAATTTTTTTGTATACTCAAAAGAAATTTTAAAAAAAATTTCCCAAAATTTTTTTTTTGAAAATTTGTTCCATGAACAAATCCAAAACTAATGCATATACAAATAAATTATCTAAGTAAAAAATGTGCCACTCCTCCGACTACATATGCCCTGAAAATTTCATCCACTTCGCCCAAACAGAAAAAAATTTATCTCAATTTTTCATTTCAAAATCCAAAAAAAGTGAGTTTGGAAATTGGACAACGCTGAGCAATAAACTCAAAAAATCGAAAAAGTACTTCTGTACTTTTTTAGGTAATGGACCTATCTATGCATATTTCAAGTTTGAAGTCATTTCGGAAAAAAATCTGGAAGTTGTGTCCAAGAATGTCAAAAACATGGGTTTTGAAAAATTGAAAATTCTGAAATAATGACTACAGACACAAAAAAACACCGGAAAACAACGTTTTAGAGGCCAAAAAAAAGCTACATTTGTGGCCTTGCAAGTGCAACATCCTTACCACTTCCGGTACGCAGGTCTCGGGCAAAATGACACGCGAATACCCCATTGATACATCCACAAAAATCTTTAAAATTTCTTTATTAAACCAGAATTGCTGTTCGACCATTTTCAACCCACTTTTTTCTTTGTTTGTGATTAATGACTTTATGAAAGTATCTTCTTTTTGCTTTTCGCTTATGTTTTTGTAGTCAATACTCTTTAAGAATCTATCTATAACTAACTTATTTCGTTTATTGCATTCTGATATCAAATTCACGGTTAATTCTTCTAATATTTCTCTATTCTCTCTTTTATCATCATTTTCCTTTTCTCTTTCGACTTTTTCCCTTTCGTACCTGGATAGTAAATTCCTTTCTAGGGCGACACGCGCTTCGAGTCCTGTCTGCGGTTTTTTAAAAGTCAAAGCGGTTTGTTTACTACCTTCTACAACTTTTGGGCCACTAATTTTATTGCCTACTATAGTATCGGTTGTAGAATTTAAAAGGCCTATGAATGAACTATTTTCGAGTGTTTTATCACTCTCTATTTTATTTGTTTGTTCGTATGCTATTTGAAAATTGGGGTTATTCTTGATTATATATTCACTCAGGGGGTTGGTCTTTATAGTAATTAATTTGAACATAACATTATATGAGCTTAGTAAATTAAGTTGACGGACCTGTTTTGCGTTTTGATTTAATATATCATTTGTTTTGTTATATAAGGTGATTAATTCTTTCAAATGAGTATATATCGTTATTTTTCCCACTTAGTAGGTACCCGAATTTGTTAAACATTTTGGTAAGTATTAATAATTGTTTACTTATATCATCATATCTTTTTTCAATAGCCGACTGGGTCGAGGAGAAGAAAGCGTAGGGTCGGCTTTCTTGGTCGTCCCCCAGAATAACGCCTGATAAAGCATTTGACGAGGCATGGATGAATATTTTTATGGGGGTTGATGTGCCGGGGTAGGCTAATAGGCAGGAATTTTTTATAGCGTTTTGGACAGCGCTAAAAGCCTTCTCGGACCTCTCGTTCCACAGTATTCTTTTTCTGGAATAAGATTTTCCCTTTAAATAGTCTGTTAATGGACCCATTAAGTCTGCTAAGCAAGGGAGCATTATTCTGTAAAACGAAAGTTTTCCAATTAACCCCCTCATCTCCCTAATAGTATGCGGTTTTTTATAAGTTACTATCTCTGCAACTTTCTCTGGATTCGCTCTAACACCTTCAGCGCTTATTATGAAGCCTAAATATTCTAATTCTGATACTCCAAATCTACTTTTTTTTCATTTATACTAATATACAAATAATTCAATCTTTCTAACACAGTTTCCACGAGTCTTTCATGCTCTTCAGCTGTTTCTGTGAACAATAAAATATCGTCAATATTTACGTGACAATTTTTTAAGTCAGATAGTAATATATTTACCATTCTTTGAAATGCCGCAGGCGAATTTATGAATCCCATCGGTAAAGAAGTATATATAAAGGTCCCGAGATTGCTTGTGATTGCAAAGTACTTCTGGCAATCAGGATGTAATGGCAAATTGTAAAAGCTGTTCGTTAAGTCTATTTTAGAGAAATACTTAGCACCTTTGAGTGCGAAAATTGCATCGTAAATATTTGGAAGACCGAATATATCCACCTCTGTTCTTTTATTAAGCTCTCTAAAATCTGTCACTAGTCTAACTCTCCCCCCTCCTTTATCCAAAACACTAAACGGCGCTGACCAGGTGGTACTTGCACGCTTTAAAACCCCGGCCGCTACTAATTGGTTTAATTCCTTTTTTGTTGCTTCATACAGTTTATGCGGGACCCTTCTTCCAGGTAACCTTATAGGCGAGCCTTTGATGGTCGGTTTGTATGGGTACGCACAGGCCAACTCCCTCAATATCCCTTCTGGTATATCTCCCACTTTTTTCCCTCCCCCCAATTCTGTCTCCAGTTCACCTCCTTCTCTCGTATCCCCCATTTCTTGTCCCCCATACTTAGAAAATATTTCATCCCATTTTTTTCGTTGTTTTATCTTTAAATGAATATTCTCTTCTAAATAGGGATTTAAGAATAAGGTTTTATATTGATATAAAATATCATTAAGAGGAAAGAGCGGACTAAAAGGCAAAGATGGGTGAGTTTTAGGAGAGTCATGCAAAAGATCATGAGAGAGAGCAGTTATTTTTAAAGAGGATATAGAATGATCGGGCCTTAATAATACGGTATGATTGGTATCAGGATCAATTAGTACATCGTTCTTAAAATCTATCCCAAACCCAAAATATTTCAAAAAATTGATACCGATTATGTTCAACTTTACATCAGCAATATAAAATTTGTGAGTATATATTTTATTCAATCCTATGTCTAAATTTACATTAATATAGTCATAAACATTGATTTTGGTGCCATTGGCTGCTAAAATATGCCCTAGTGGCCGTTTCGACCTATGAATGGGGCTAGCACTGATCAGGTCGATTTCCGAGCCTGAATCTAATATGTAAAATTTATTATCAATTCTATTCAATACTTTATATAGCTTAGAGCCAGCTACATCACTTTTAGAGAGAGGAGTGTTATTTGTTTTTTCTTGGACGGCTGAGATAATTGGTTCTCTGCACAAATTAGAATTTAAACATATATCACCCGTCTCTCCCAAAGCTTCGCATACTGAGCTCGATGATAATACCTTCCGATCATTCTCATATCCATTACTCAAATAATTATTAAAGAAAGTATAACCGACATGCATATTAGAATTATAATTACATAATACCTGATTATTAATCTCTCTCATATTTTTATTATTTAATATATGGGCTATGGCAATTTGGTCTTTTTTTATTTCATTTTCAATATCAGTTTCGCTTACATGGCAATCTCTTTCGGGTTTTTTAACCTCACAAGTATTAACAATAGAAACATTTTTGTTATTTATATTACATGGAATTTCATTATTATATAACATTTCATTTTTACAAAACAACGCCATTCACAATCATTCTTATTATTATTATCATCACTCTCATTATATTATTATTATTAATTATTATTATTATTATTATTATTAAATTATTATTATTATTATTATTATTATTATTATTATTATTATTATTATTATTATTATTATTATTATTATTATTATTATTATTATTATTATTATTATTATTATTATTATTATTATTATTATTATTATTATTATTATTATTATTTGTTTTAATATTGCCATAGCTTGTTTCAGCATTAAATTTGAAAACTCTGACATAATTATTAAATGATACTGTTTTACCTCTACTAAAATTCTTGTCGCGGCCATCTGGATGAGATGATGACCTCGATATTAGTTTCCCGGAGTGGTGGAGTGATGGGGGTTGGCAGTTGTCCCTCCCTCATGAGGATATACCAGAGTATAAAGCGGGCAATCCTCGGACTCACATTTGTAAGCTTTGAGCCAATGCTTCTTATGATAGAAACAGACATTATTATAGGCATCATTATTCTGTTGGGAGGCATAGTTCTCATACCTTCGCCGAGGCTGGCTTCTACCCCTCCTTGAGTGTGGCTGCCAGCTGTCTGAAGATGGCTGCCAGCCAGTAGAAGGTGGCTGTCTCTGCGCCAGTTGGCTGAGCGACTCGGCCACGCTCTTGGCTGTATCCAATATGTTTTGTAACTGAGTCAGAATCTTCTGCTGAGTCTCCGCTTCTTCCTTCCTTTCTTGCTTCGCGATCATGTGAATTTTTTCGTGAGCGGTTATATGGGTTCGAATGTACTTCTTCTGAGAGTTGATTCACATTCCCCCAGTATGGGGGATCTCTCCCGTATTGGGGCATTGGCTGGTAGTTTTTATGTACAAAGTTCTTGAAAAGATCGTCGGCCACCAATACCAGTTTATTGATGTCGTTATCTTGCGCTAATGAATATAGGCTCATCTGGACCTGGGTAGGCATCTCATTCAAGAAGAGCTCTTGGGCAAATTTCGGATTGTTCTCTACGAGTAAATCAAAGTTCTTTCTACCTAACACTTCCTTCACACGATTGAGATAATGACTTGGCAATTCTGTTTTTTCCATCCCCTTTTTGAAGACATCTCTCACCCTCTGTTTTAGTGCTGGTAAGTAAGCTTCCTCGATACGATTCATTAATTCTTCATAAGCATTGTCTCGTAATGGGAATTGTAATGTAGACACAAGACTGTTGGGGAGTATTGAGGCTAAAAGTCGGACTTTCTCAGAACCCTCATTTATTCCGTTAAGTTTGAATACCGCGTTGGTAGCAGACAACCAACTAACGATATCATAGCCATCGAATGCGGGAAGTTGGTGGGATGAAAGAGAACTTTTATTTCTTCGCGCCTTTCCAAATGAGCGTCTCCTCATATGTACGGGTGACTTATTTCCGTTTCGTCGAGGTGTACATTCCCGCTCACTATCCGAGCTCGTAGATGATTCTTCCACTAAAGATGGTGAGGCTGATTTTGGAGGTGAGGGAGACTTCTTCGCTCGTTGTCCTTTGGGGGAGGTAGGCTTTCCTCTCCCCACTCTGAGACTAGGCGCAGTTTTCTTATTAGCCCCCATGGTGGGTTTTCGTGAACAAAGAAAGACTTGAGTGTTTTTTTTTGTTTTGTTTTTTTCAAAAGCGTTTAGGCTAAAGGACTCTCACTGAGTTGGTTGCTATGGGGCAAAAAGTTCGTTATTTGAGAGAGCGTTTCAAATTTCTTTTTTTATTATTTATTTAAACTGCGACTTTCTTTTTTTTTCTAATACAGCTTTATTTCTTCACGCAGTATTATTATGAATTATTTATTATCATATATCACTTTCCACAGTTATTATTTAATTGCACGAACACAGTTATTTGCGACACTTTCACTAATTCCACTGTTTATTTTTTTTCACAAGGTCAATCACTGTTCGGAAGGAAAATTTTAATTATATGTTAATGATGTAAGATCACAACTGAGCTTGTCGCCCAATGCTTATTTGCATTTATTTTATTCAAAAGGGGGGTCACTCTGGGGTCACCAAAATATGATCTGAGGTTATTACTCAGACCAATTAGATAAGTAATTAATAATTGGATGATGGAGTGAAAGTGATTTTTCTGCTTTCAAAGTTTATTAATTGTGCACGTGAAATAATAGTATGACAAATGATAATAATCGATTTTGTAATCACAATGGGAATAAAGTACTTAATTATTGAATAGATAAAGTTAATTTGATATAATAATGACACGGCAATCTGCCGGCTTAGTGGCCCTATGCTATCTGACTAACACGTCTGCCTCTCATGGCGTCTAAAATCACAATCCTCTCTTCGGCTGGAGCCCCTTAGGGCGGCTTCCACAAGCTCTCCCCAAACCGTTACAAGTTTGAAACTTTAACCCTAAAATGTTGGCATTACATGGCATTTATGTGGGCATTGTTAGGCATTTTTGATGCCTTCAGTACTTTTCCGTGTATATTTCAGAGATCGAGAGCTTTGTCCCTCCACATAAGTGGGGGGGATATTGCACTTACATGCCCCGCTCCCTCTCTCCTCAATATGCATCTGGTAAAAGAGTTTTTACTTGTTTAAAATGTTGCCCCGGAGCTGAAAATCAAATAAATTTCAACAACAAATCTTAGAGTACCTGCATTTGTGATAATTTATTATATATATACTAGTATATATTATATATATAGTATATATATATTTATATATACTGAATATCTCTATTATCTATCTATCTATTACTATTTTAAAATTCAAAAGAAATATATATTGGTATATATATATATATATATATATATAATTAATATATATAATATATAATATATATATATATACTATAAGTATATATATATATATATATATATATATATAATATATTATTATAATATTTATATAATATAAAGATATATTATATATATATATAATATATATATATACTATATATATATATATATAATATATATATATATATATATATATTATATATATTATATATAAATATATTATATATATATATATATTATATATATATATATATATATATATATATTATATATTAACATAATAATATATATATATATATAGTATATATATATATATATATATATATATATATATATATTATCTATATTTAGCAGGATAAGCATTTTCTTTAGCTTTTTAGTTTCCAGCATTGCATGCGTCCAAACATGAGCAGGAATCGCCACTGATATATATTATATATATATATAAGTATATATATATATATATATATATAATACTATTATATATATATATAATTATTTAGTATAACTATATATATATATATATAGTTTTAGAGGATAAGCATTTTCTTTAGCTTTTTAGTTTCCAGCATTGCATGCGTCCAAACATGAGGCAGGAATCGCCACTGATATATATATATATATATATATATATATATATATATATATATATATATATATATATATAGTATTCATATATATATATATATATATATATATATATTATATATATATATATATATATATATATATATATATATATATATATATAGTTTTAGAGGATAAGCATTTTCTTTAGCTTTTTAGTTTCCAGCATTGCATGCGTCCAAACATGAGGCAGAAAATTCGCCACTGATATTAAATATATATATTATATATATATATATATATATATATATATATTATAGATATATTATAAATATATAT
>JABUQX010036363.1:0-2500 GCA_015478945.1 Trachelipus rathkii | reverse complement strand
AATCTACTATATGTATCTATACACTCCGCATACTATATACTACCATAATATTATATGCTCCATAAAAATTCATACTACGTATATAATGAATATAGGTAAAAACTTAATAATATATACTATTCTGTACATCTTATGTCAGATGTTCCAAGATCCTAATACTATAAGTCCGAAAGACAAGCTAGTACCTGATATAAGTACATACGCATACCTCACGTAATCCTACATACTGTCGACAAATCAACTGATATTACGCTACTCGATCAACAATACTAGCATATATAAGATACTCATGGTATATTATAATTAAGCTTAATAATATATATATTAAATAATAAATATAATAATATATTTATATTAGTTATAATATATAATATAGTATATGTATTCATCTATACGTACAATTGAGTGAGCTATTATAACATATATAACTATATAAACTCATATATATCATTATCATATATATATATATATAATATATAATATATATAATATATATATATTTTAAGTGTTAGTGTTGAGGAAGAGGAAACAGATGAGGGGATGGGGTTAGAGATTTAGAGATAGGAGGTGTAGTATTAGAAGAAGTAAAGGTTTTCAGATATTTAGGATGGATTTGAGGAAGAAGGAGGATGAAGGAGAAGATAGATCACAGAAGCAGGAGAAGATATTAACGCAGACGCATATGAGTTTTGGTCTGAGGGAATTATGCGAAGGCGCGGGATTATCACATAAACTTAAGATAGAGTATGTTTAGAAAAATTTAGGTCTGTTCCTCCTATCAACAACTTCCAGCTTGTCGAACCAAGTGCTCGAACTTCTATAATAGATACCTAAGGTAGACTCGAATAGCATGCAATCGATGCGGGCCGTGAAGCTAGCCAAGAAGAAGTTGGACTCAATGTCTCAGAGTGATATCCTTGAGATGAATAAGCGGTGCATGAGCGCGTACATGTTTAGTGGTTAGTAAAGCAACGAGAGGTTAGGAATAGGTCTATAAGAAGAGAGCATGTGATTGAAGAGTGATGCTGGATTGATGAGCAAGAGCGGAGAAGGGAATGTTAGATGGTTTGGACATCTGGGACCTAAGAGAATCGCGAGGAAGCCAGAGGTGGTTAGCGAGAAGTTTGTGGAGCGGAGCGGGATAGAAGGAGAGAGAAGGAGGGAGCAAAAGAAGGTGGATGCCGATGGAATAAAGAAAAATGCTGGAGAGAGGAGGGTGAGCAGGTCGGCAGCGTAGGTAGGTAGCTTGGCGAGAGATTAGAATGCGAATGGAGGAGTATGGTGTGGGAGGCCGAGAGCGTTCATTCAATTGAAGCCATGACAGGAAAATATCGATAATATAGGACAGCTTAGACAACAGTACCACTACCCTCGCTTAAGCATGGTAAAAGTGATTGTAAACATAACCTCTACCGTCCATATATTTAGATATAACTATAAATTATATACTCCGTATTTCAGTACCTCCATAGAGAGTATATATTAACATAATTATATGTATAGTAAGTATTACTATAATAACTATAATAATATATCATAGTCTATATATATTATATATCGACGGTAATGTTACTTATCAGCTTCTAACATTAATCCTATATTATATATATATATTCAGTTATATAGTATACGTTAACATATACTAGTAGACTGATTATACACTGATAGCTAAAATGATAACTAATATACCATTTACTATATAACAAAAAACCAAATAATATAATAGTATATATATTACTATACAATATAACAACACATCGCATATCTAACTTGTATAATTAAACTAATCCCTTACAATATAAATACTATTAACTAACGGATATAAACAATTCAATCACACAATAGTGATATATTATGTCAAGCCTCTAAGTAAATAGTGAGACTACTCAGTATCCAGTATTCTCAAAACACTCCACTCTACATAGCTTAGCCGGAGAAAAGGACGAAATAACAACGCCTCGTTGCTAGGAATGCTGGATACAATTTTATTGCGCTGCGGAAAATGTAAAAAAAAAAAAAAAAAAATTTTTTTAATTATATATAGTAATATGAGTAGAAAGGCTATTTAGAAGACTTTTTATACGTTACTCGTTAAAATTAAATAGACTTTCTAGTAAATTTTTTTTTTTTTTTTAAGTACTAAAGAATACCCAAGGGCATACCGCAAGGATGGCAGGAGTCGGGGTCTCCTCGCGCCTTCCGGCGAACTACGGGCGTTGCGACTATTTCCCCCCTCCCCGGGAGGGGTCTCCGGGACACCCCCGCCTCTTTTTTGGTATGGGCTGTCGCGGGGGTTCCTTCCGCCCCTCCCCTACGGGGCTATGGAAAACGTCCCCCCTGTGTTCCCGTCGGCTCGAGCCCCTACATTGCCGTGCAATACCTTTACAAATAATATATATTTATACTATGTCCCCGACGGCTCGGCTCCCCCCAAAAAAAATCCAATTTTTGTTTATTTTTGTTTTGTTTTTGTTTTTACATTTTCCTACCAAATCTCTCT
>JABUQX010036362.1:50000-71732 GCA_015478945.1 Trachelipus rathkii | reverse complement strand
AATGTTGTCATTAAATTAGATAATAAAATATATAAAGTAAATAAATGAATAAGTAAACAATAGAATAATGTTGGATATAGTATCTTTACTAAAATATCGATAGGTCTTTATAATAAATTTATATAAATTATTAATTAACATAAAATTAACTACCAGTGAAATTCAATATAACTCAATAAATTAATTTTCAATTAATAATTTCATTTTAAACTTTTTAGGTTTTTTCATTTTTTTTTTTGTACTTTTTTTTCTTTTTATCTTTTCTTTCTTCTCTTTTTTTTCCATCTTTTTATTCATTTTTCCATCTGTTTAATCATTTTAAATTTCATTCTCAGTTTGTGATCTAATTTTAAAAAATGTTTCAAAGTTTTCTTTTTCTATTTTTTTTTGTATAATAGTGTATGCAATTGTATTAGAATAAAGTCCCTCAAAATTCATTTCTGTAATTATTTGTTTATTGTTCCAATTGATCCAATGTATACATTTTTTTTTATTAGTCAAGGTGATAATAGCAATCTCTACTCGAACTACATATGTTCTTATATTTCATCTGTCCATGTATCAGATACTTCGTCATTAATGGTCTAATTATTCTATTACTCTCTTGTTCCATCTGTTTAATCATTTATAAATTGGTCATTGCTCATCTTCACTTTATAATTTTCGAATTCTTGATTGTGAATAACTTTCAATATGGGAATTGTAACTGTATTTCTTATTCTTGCCTATAAAATTTAAGCAGGTTTTATATAAATAGATAAGTTATTCATTTGAAATTCTGTAGTAATGATTACCATAGAATTTTAAAAAATTGAAATAATAACAAAAATAATCAAATTATTTTTATCAAAATTCATTCAGTTTTTCATACAGAGGGTAATTGACAAAATAGTAGATAGAATTTATTCTATACCCAGATTCCATTGCCGTGAGTGTCCCGCAGCCAGATGTCTCGGTAGCTCTCGGAAGTCGTGAAGTTCCCGGATGCCGGAGCTTACAGTAGCCGGTATAGTTCGGAGCCTGTCATCTTTTTTGGCGAAAGGCGAATCGGTCAAGTTCAACCTTATTTTTATTTTTCTCCCTAATTAAACAGAAAATCGATTCCACCTGGAAGTTTAATTCGTATGTCACATATACGCAGACAAATACAGTCTGTTAAATTTTTTTACATAACTTTTATTCAGCCACATTACTATTTATCATATCCTCGGGAAATTTTTTTGTGCTTTGTAAAGTCCTTTTTTAAATAACAACTCCTATCAAAGCCTCTTGATTTTCCCTTCTTGTAGCAGCTCCACTTCTATATTATATCGCCGAGGTACTTCTACAACCACTTATAAGTCAAATAGTGAATACATAAATCTATTTATGGGTGTGATTAGACTGCCCCGATAAAAGTGTTTTACGAGAATTACGATAAATCCGTGGTACGAGATGTATGGTTTATTTTATAGCCAATCGGGTGAGATACGGCATCGTTGTAACAGATTTACTGTGGGTCTACATGATTTCTTTATGCGTGGAATAGTTTTATTGTTTCGGCTTTACCTTCCTTCTGTTAAGAGGACAGAATTCCCATCACTTTTCGTTTTACTACCAAGAGAGGTCTGAGCATCAGACGACCTATTTTAGAGCGTTATGACCACAAAAGAGGAATCCTTTTGCAGAGTCTCAGATGAGAATTTACCACTTGTATATGGTGGCAGTGCGTCTTGAGCTCAACACCGTCTGTGTAATGCGTCTTCGTCATCTTAATACTAAATTTTCTGTTACCTTTCATTTAAATTGACCTCATTTTTATCATCATCAAAAGTCTTCTATCCTTCACATATCGATGATGAATCCGATCTTACTTTCAATTATAAATTTGGTTATAAATAGCTTCATTTACATGGTTATCTATGCAAATATTTAATGTATCTTATAGATTCTTATCAGTTTTGAATTAATGATGCGGTATACTGTTAGTTTATTCGTAAAATGTTTTCAATTAATTAAAATTAGATGAGCAAAATGCCTATTTAGCTCTCTGATAGACAATCGTTCAATATGTTAGTTAGGCTATGATATAATGCATTTTTATAAGATGCTGGTTTAACAAGCAATCTACCTTTTACTCTTCATACTTCGTACTATTATTATCTATTTATATTCATCTAATTATTTCTTACATATATTATATTCTCTATCTTTTCTTCTATCTTATATAATTTTATTTATTATATCTTTCAGAGTTTTTTTTCTTTTAATAATATTTATATATCTCTCATTACTTATACTATATATCTATAACGGGTATCTACTAACTATTCTATACTGATATATATATTATATTATATATTCATCTATATTATCTATATTATATATATATAATATATTCTTTATATAATCTAATATTATATATATATCATTATCATAATCTGCTATTTACTATTAATTATTCTTTATTAAAGATAATCTACTCTTGACGTAGTTTTTATTTATTAGTTGCGAACCCTTTGGCATAGAAGCGAACTATCAAATTTTAAAATGAATTGTATTAATGACACTTGAAACATAGATTAAAGTTAAAACAGATGTTAAAGCCATGTTTTTCTATATTCGCATGGAGTTAATGGTAAATAAATTAAAAACAATGTGCAAGAAGTTCTTTCGCTTCATATCAAGAAGCCTCATTCGTACTGCCTCTATGATTGTTATAAAAACACCAACTCTGGAAATAGACTGAAACAAAAATTGATGTTCTTCGAAGTAAATCACTGCTGGTGGCTTCGGTGTGATCTTTTTATGGGGGGTCTTACGGATGCACCGCAATGGACGATGGGAGTAGTTAAGGTGGTTGAAAAATATTTTGGCGCGGGGTGTGGGGCACCTTATAGTTTTATGTTGTATTTCAAAAAATTATTACTCTTGGAAAAATTTACCTGAATTTATTTTCTGTAATGGCTGTAGGGCGATTATAGCAGATTTATCTTTCTTCTTCTATCGTGGAGTTAGCGATATACGGGGGAGGGGGAGGGGGGCAGAAGTAAGATTACGATGAGGGGTTGTATAGTTTTGTTGGGACGCGTATATTCTCTTTTCGATGAACTTTGGTGATTCTGGTAATTTTTCAACCAAATTTGAATGATTATTAAGTGCATCATGATAAGTTCTTTTTATAAGCTATGTGTTGCTAATATACGTCTATTCTATTTCATCGGCTGGTGCGCTATTCATCTTTGGGTAAGATTCGTTGCTTCTCCGAATCCAGTTGTCGCGTTGAATTGCAATAGGTTTGCAATTTATTTTTTTTCTGGGTTTTTGGGATGGTTGATGATGATTGATGTGGATTTTGCGACATTGGAATTTGATCCTGATTGATATGCATGGTTCGAATTGTTGATCTAGTCGCTGTGGTTAGTGACTGTACATTTTGAGTGTCCGCTTTTTACTACGTATTCACTCTCTGATGTGTTTTTGTATCTTTTCTTACTCTTACCGTGTTGTGATTATTGTTGCATTTGTTTCGCCTTTATGGTCCGGATGGGTCTTGGTTTTGCTGTTTCAATCTGTGTTCCGAGGTTTCAATGTGTTCGGTATCAATTCACTCTTATGCTTTGTAGGTTTCCCTGGCGTGGTGCCTCTTTTTGAGGGAGGTGGATTGGTAAGAGTTTTTTTACAATGCTTGAGATGCCAATTGTGTGAATTGTTGTAGTGTGTATCGCATTCCCTTCTATGGGGTATGTTTCTTCTTACCAGGTTTTGGGTGCTGAAGTTCTTTTCCTTAAGACCGTGGTTATGTTCGGACCCCAAGCAGGTAGGCCAGGTGCTTTTGAGGATTGTTAGTTGGGGGGGAATGGTATTAAATCCTTATGCCTTTCTTTTTTTAATTATATCAGCTATTTCTTTTGTCTTCTTCTTTTCGCTTTTGGGTAGGAGTTCTTTTATGAACACGACTACCAGTTATGTCTGGATGAGGTGCGCGCTGTCTAGACGCCTCTCTCGTTTGGTTTGAACGTATTTCTCAGGAATAAGCATTCTTATTCTACTCATCTGGTTAAAGTACTTGTAATGGGAGATGACAGCGCTCTTCTCGAGGGCTCCACTTGAAACTCATTATCCTCTCCGTCTCTGATCATTTCCTTACCTAACATCCAATAACTGAGCCCCACTACCTATATAACTGTCGAGCCCTTCGGTCTTTCAACAAACATTACAACCGTCTCATAAACAATATCTCTCTATAACACATCACTAACAATTCCATAGACTTCATACAAAAAATACGTTAATTTAAAGCCTTGCAGCACACAACTTTATCAGTTTTGATGGTCACCTTATCTGTCATTTTATTCACTTCTGTCCCCAGTCCAATACTAAATCCCTTACAATACTGTCTAATTAAACAACATTCCACATTCTTAATTAAAGACATCTATAACATAAGCTCTCATTATAACCTCTTTCCACTTCTACTAAACTTAATACATCTCATCTCTTTAGAACATAGTTTTTCCAATTACCAAAACATTCATTTCTTCCTTAACAAAATAAATAAAGCGACTCAGCATGGTAGTAAATCTTTTTTTACCCTTTGTCACCTTATACTCTATACGCAGATATCATATCAATGGAACTCACAGAACTCTATCACACTTACTTTCCGTCTTCTGAAATCTATATCCAAAATTCCAACTTGAGCAATCCTTCATTCTGTTGTCTATTGTTGGGATTTGACATTACTTCGTTCATCTCTTACCACACAGTTTGCTTCTCCCGGCTGCAGGCTGACTTCTGTTTGGACGATACCCGGCTTTGGTTGCCTTTCGGTAAAATCTGCTGAAAGTCATACTGAGTGAGAAAGCCTGCGCTACTGGGAGCACGGCTAACTGAATATTACACTGGTTATACGTATATTCGACCACATAGGTTCGAATTATTTTGAAACTGGGTGAGTTTGGGGTGGGAACATCCCGCTGTAAATGGTTGACCGGATGAGTAGATGTGAACCAACATAACTGCATGTGACCCTGTGTCCATTATCCAATCATACCTATTTTAGATCCCCAAGCGTTTGCGATTCTCTCTGGGTGCACATGCTCCGAGACAATACCTTTTCCTGGCGCTTTTGCCTGTACGAACCTATGAACCCTATCGGTCGCCTCATATTCATTGGTCATCTGGTTTATTGGTGGCGAACGACGCAATGATATCTTCGTTCTTTCTACTCTTTGACGTGCAGCTTTCGCGCTGATTTATAGTACAGGTTATACTGTGCTTTGGCCAGTTTATGTTCTGTGGGAGGGTGTTTTTTTTTGTCGTTTGCCCCCATGTTCTTTGCGTGAATATTGTTAAGGGGCTTGTTGAAGAGTATGAGTTTTTAACTACCGTGTATGGGGAATATATGGAGAGCGAGTGTGGAAACGAGTCCAAAATTTCCCTGTCTAATTACATTACACGTTGTTGTGGTGTGTCTACGGGTTTCTTTCTCGCATATCCAACCATATAACCATAAGAAAAAATACGCACTTCATTCTCCCAATTAGAGTCTCTTGCCCAGGAGCAGTCAGCCGCGTAATGTCTATGGTTGGGATGACGAGGGAAGGTTGGGGTCTTTTCCTAGGTTTAGAATTTAGGTTGATGATTGCCTCTGTTCTGAGTGTGGACTGGAACTAATTTAGTAGATGTAGCCAGACCATCGAAAATTATTATTGTAGATCTCATCTTGTGAATAATGATATAGTATTAGTCCAAAGTGTTCCTTATTATCAAGAATTCATTAACAAAAGGTAATGATCGATCTGGTGACCCAGTTCCAGATCGGGGACGTTATTATATACGTTTCGACAGAGTTTTTTATGGTTTCTATTCTACAAACTTTACGTAGTGAGAAGGAGGGTATTAAGCCGCTTACTGAGAGTTTTATCTATTCATGTTACAGTTATTATATGAGAGTTCTTGACCGAATATAATATAGTCCATCCATGTATCTTAATCCATTATCTTAGATAATTATTAAAATCTAGATCCCCACCTGTTCGAGATGTGCTGTGCCCCGCGGTGTGCCGTGTGTTTACGGGCAGGCGGGAACGTGTCTGTGTCACTACATTCCAAGCCATTCTTTTGTGGTAAGGGCTGTTTCTGCGCAAGTTGCTGGAGGCGTTTTAAATTTCTTTAACTGCCCATGCTTTTTCTCTCCAAGCGCTGCCATGCCTTTACCAATATAAGTCTTTTTCAAAATTAATTCTTATATGCTCTTCGTTAAAACACGCGGTGATGCAGGTCCGTGAAATCTAGCTTATATTAGGAAGTCATGGTTGCGTCAAATACCGGTATCAATTATGTTCGTCGTTGTCGTCTGAAAAATAAAATTACGTATCCTTTAGATTTTACTTCGAAACGCTATTCAGATAATCAGATATGTAAACAAGGTTAGCACATATGTCTTTGTGGCTCTTGTCTGTCGCGGCTTGAATGCTTTTTTCTTGGAATTACTTTGCAATGCATCATTACCTATGGCTAAGCTGGTACCGAAAAGAGAGTGGGAGTGATGTTTGCTGGATCACAAGATACGTTCCGATTCGGATGTGCTTGGGTTGAAGATGTTCTCGCCTAGTTCTTGCCTTTTTGTAAATTGGTGAAAGTTGATAGTTTTTTTTTGGATTCTTCTCGTGCCTGTCTCAACCTACATTGTTGTTTGATAAGTCTATTTACTCTCAATTCGGGACATGATCACTGAGGGTATTTCTAAATCCATAGAGTATCATGCTGGTGTTTGAGTTAAAAAGTGATCGATGGAGCAGATCGCAACGTATGTCAGTGGATGTGTGTCTTTGGTTTGCTTTGGGGATGATTCTGAGTAAGGGAAATTTCTTTGTAGTTAAAATTTTAACTAATAGAAGTAGTAAGCAGTATTCCTAGGTTCAGAAGGATATTCTCTAAACCAGGCAGTATGGTGGGCATTATACAAATAACATCTTATTATTAAGTTGTTATTGTCACTGCTGAGGGTTAAGTTGGTTTTACTAAGTTGTTTTGGGGCTATGAATGTGGGATGGGGGATGTAATGTTATGCTATTAATGGCTTGTGAGACCTGTCTCGGAATTCGAAGCTCTACAGAGATGATGATATAATGAATTCTAAATAGTGTAACGATCGTGTACATTTAAGAATACGTTTAGGTGGTTTCAGTTGCATTGGTGTGTGAATGATGAAGTCTGTATTTGAATTAGTGTTATCTGGATCAGGTTCCACCTGGTTGTGTGTATTGGTACAATTAGAGTCAATATCACATGGACAACTGAGTGGTTTTTGGAGCGGTATCTTTTGGGTGTTTACTCGAGTGAGTTATGGGCTTCACCTATGTATATTCAGGGCTAGTCCTGAAACCAGAAGATGGGAGAGAGAGCTGTCATAGATTCGAACGTCCGACGGTAATCATTCAGGTATAGTTTTGATTGTTTACCTAAAAAAATTCTTGTCTATATCTTCTATAATGAGAGTCTTGTATGAGTTTCGAAGTAGCATCTGTTTAAGAGAGCGGTGAGTTCGGTAAGCATGGCAAGAGAGGTGCTGCATGTACGACAATTGACTAAGATTGGAGTTTCGCCCCCCCTGAAGGTAGTTCCGTAAAAAAGGGAATTGTTTTGTGCGATCACCTTCTATTCTTATGATGCCAAATGGAAAATCATAACACCACCTTTAACAGTATGTGTGCAAGAAGTTTCTATTCAATTGTACTCATCGTGTTTACCGAATGCGCAGCCCCTAGTACCTATATTAGATAGGAGAAAATTAAAAGTGTTGTGAAGTATGAAAAACCACTCTCTGAGTTGCAGTATCATCACAGACCAATTTGGGGTCAACAATGTTCGATTGTGATAATTAGATATTGAGGAAATTAGGTGATATGGCTATAAATTATGTTAGGCGTTTTGCGAACAGCGAGATGAACTCTCATGCTTTGAAGAGAAGAGAATTTTCATTCTCATTGGAAGTTTGGTCTGGAACGATTTTTGCCCCCGTCATGGTGCCTATGTTGCCTAAGGGAAAAGATTATTAAAGGTATATTCCACACAAACAAATCCATCAATTATTGAAACGACGAGACCTCACACCCCTAGCCTCCCACGCTTCAACCAACATATCACATCATTATGATACGACGCGCACTTTTCATACCCCTATTGGAATACTCTATCTTTTCTATCTACATAATATACCAAACTCTAACCATACAGCGTCCTTCTCTCTTCAACAATTGTATACCTGCTTGAAGGCCCAAGAATTGTAACCCATCCTGCTGCTGGCTTAGGCAAATACAAATTTGTTTATTGCTAAAAAGTTTCAGTCTCGCACTATGAGATGAGATGATGACCTTTCAGGTTGTCCTTGAGACAAGAGATACCAAATTATTTCTTGCCATACGCTGATAGCGTCCAGCGATTTGCGTCTAGAAGAGAGAGTGTGTCATGTATTTTTTTTGTGCCATCAGTTCCAGTGTGTGTTTTTCCTCTGCGGAATAGTGCACATAATTAGTTATTCGGCTCTAATGAGAGTGCCATATCAACGTGCGCTAATATTTTTTTCAACCACGATAACTACACCATGATTCAATTCGCTTTATTTTTCATAAAATATATTATAAATTTCACGTACATTCCTCCAGATTTCCCTTGTATCACGAATAATATTATTTGTACTTTCAAGTTTTCATATTTCACTTCAGAAGTTACCTTTTAGACTAGTATGTCATTATAACATAGAGGCTAGCCGAATGAGGATTCTTAGATATTAGTAGATGCGAAAGACTTCGTGTCTCCATTCTGTTTTGTCTGAATTTTACTCACTCAATTCTCTAACAGCGCATGACTATAGATATCACTTTTTATTGACAGCAACTCTAGTTATTAATCTTTCTTAAATGTTGTCTTGGGGACTTGTGTGTCCAAGGGTGCCGTGTATTAATAAATTCACATCTCTTCAAGTTAGTGAATTTTGAGGTCTTGCAGCTTTACCTCTCTTGGCATAATGCCACTTCTGAATAGGGTGCTTTCGCACGAACCTTGCCATTCACCTTGACTATATATATGGCTTCCAGGGCTGGCTATCATATGGGATATGACTACTACTGTTGCCGGAGGTACACCCGACAGTTTGGGCCATCTGTGACCCTGTCCGATCCATGTTGTTCTTGAGTCCTATAGTAAACTTATCTAACCTGCTACTTATGAGTCATACAAGGTTCATACCTTTTCTCTGTTTATCGCTACCCCTTACACTTCCCCGTACTTATTAATTGGGAGTGAGTTTCCCGCCTCTATCATAAGGCTTCCGACGCCCCTACATTCCACATCTAGCGTCCAAGTCAGCCCTAGGGACATACTTCGCCCCCAAGGATACGCCATGGAGACACGACCTGAGCGTACTAGCCTGGAGCTCCACACCCGGAGTTGATCGTCGAGCCTGCGCAAGGGCTTGTCCGGTGCGAGTTGACGGTGTTGGATCTGCGAATGCCGTCGTCTCCTCGTTTCATAATTATCACCCTTAGTTGGTGAGTCTTTACCCGTTTTCATACACCCCTCGTCGCCAAGTCTTTTGTTTCGTATTCCCGTGTTGTCGCAGAACTCTGAATACCTCCACGTCTTCACTGACGTGTCACAGTCTGCCACATACCTTGCACTTTTGGCTTGTTCTCACTGATCTAGTTTCTACAATAGTACTTCATCCTCTGTTATTTACCTAGTACCGCTAGTCTCGCTCCCTGCGGCTCTGCCTCTGGACGCCTCATGACCCCCCTCACTCCGGTCCGTCACCCTTGACTGAGCACAGTAGGTGTTTTCACCTTTACCCTTATCTTACTCTCTCCTCCACCCCATCTCTCCTACTCCCTGGCTCAATTTCCTCTCCTGGCCTTCACTACATCATATCTTCTATCGTCGACCGTTCACCTCTCTCTTCATCTCATTAATATGTTTGACATGCTGCTTTCATTCGCTTTATCATATCAGTATTTTTTATTTTTTTCTCATTTCTATCCATCCACCTTCTTTTATTGCTATTTTTGAATCAATTCATCTATTGTTCCTTTTTGTTTTCTTTATTTCATTTTTTTCAACCCATTATGTTTTCCCCTATCTCCACTTTCTATCTTTATTTCATTTTGTTTTCCTACACCCTTCACTTTTATCTTTCCTAGATACCTCTTCATCGCTTACTACTGAGGATGACCCTGCGTATACCTATAATATAGCATGCTCACAACACCTACACCCTTGTCAACGTGATTGACCCTATATGTCAATTATTAGCTTCCTTCGTTTCCCGGTGTCTTTTCTCTACCTTATAGTACAACTTCTGCCCGTTGCTTGAATGCTATTCTGTATGACGTTTGCAACTGCCCCCCTACCATGCCTCTGCAAGCACGCCTTAATTCTTCTCACCAGTGTCCACCTTGAGAGTGACTTGTTCCTATTCCTGACTTGTTACTTCCCTGCACCTTGTATTATTCGCTCACCGTTCTCATCTTCAGCGTTTGCTACGCTCACAGCCTGCATCTTTTTCCATAGTATCATGATTTAAATATACTAGGTGCTACCTTCATTATTCAATCGCTGATCCCTCAATTAATGTTACCTCAGTGACGCCGGTTACCATCCCACGCGTTAATTCAATAGTGCGACTCGAACTCAGTTTCTCACACAAAACCGCCACTTAGTGCCCCCGCTACCTCACATACCATGTCGACACTAGCGCTACAAGTAGCCACTCTAATCCTCGTCTAATGCTTAGCGGCTCCGCTATTACCGTTTGATGCTCCTACTTGTAAACTCCTCTGAGCTGCTCTTAGTGTCGCCTCACACTTTAACGTGCCGCGTGAGTTGTACAATCGCATTAACTGCTCGCGATACCTGCCTTCACCCTTAATCTCCAACATCATATTCGACTCCCTGTTCGCTATTTCCTGTCTGTGGGTGAGATTACGCTCCCTTCAGCTTCTTCGTGCCTACATAGTCTTTACTCTACACTTACTCATATTGATGGGCTATCTTTATATTCTCTTTCACCCTTGATTCCTTCCATAGTCCTTCACATTTTCACTACTTTAACTCGTTTTAGTTTTATTCCTAACTCTTCATCTGCACCATTAGATTTTCTTCCTATTTACCACGCTCTCAAGGCTCATCTTCCTACTCGCCTTATCAACGCTGAGACCGGCCTTTTGACGCGCGATTATTAAAATACCTTTGGGGTATCCAACTCTATGCTCTTTGGTAACACAGTAGTCCAATTTTTTGCCTTGGTGCGTACAGACCCTCACCTGACTAAGGAATGTAAGCAATCACAAATACTCACCTAATGGTCGCTATTCGAATCGATAAGTTCTTATTTCTATCATTACAATTAATCACTTACATGTTTCTTAGTATAATTCTAAGTTATATGTATGCCTTTATAGCTTCATTCGTATCTTCCGTCTGGCGTTGAGTTCTGCTATCTTGTCAAATATGTCTGTTTCTTTTACATTATACACATCATTCCTCATTTCGTGAATCTTACAGTATAATTTACTATCTCCAAAAGTTTAAGTCTATCTTCCTAAACTTTATCTAAATTCATTTTATAAAATCCACGGCGGACTCGTTGCTACAGAAACACGCCTTATTTGCCCAGGTGTAACGCCATATGGTGAATTACACTCCCCTTCACCTCTGTGCTTCGGTCCTCGGTTCTCCCTCAGGACCCGAAATTAGTGAGTGTTGCCTAAATAAATATCCGACAATTTGTTATTTCTGGGGTGATGTCAAGTCTCCCCTTGCTCTCTTTCGATTCTGCACTATTACCATTTTTGTGATTACATCCCCATGGGTCGATCACGGCAACTCTTGTATCCCTACTTACCTGGGTCTTTGGTTTTGTCCTTTAGTCCTTAGGCGAATGTCATTCTGGCAGTTTGCAATAATGGATACCGTTGCAATCAATGTCGCGGCTTTGCCACTGGATCTAACGGGCCTAGTCAGTTTGTATTTATTTTTCGCGATCCCTCATTTTGGATATCTGTCTTCGTTGCATCCACTTCTGTCTCGTTCGCTCTGACACGTCTTTCTCACTCATTGCCCTGTTTTGCTTGAACACTTGGCTTTATTCCTCTCGTTTCCCTTGCAGCCTCTGCCTTCTGATTTTGTTTTGTTTCTGCCGTTATCTCTCCTCCCAGGCTCATTCTCTTCAGTCTTCATTAAATACCGCCTTTGTCTGGTCAACACCCACGTTCTTTTTACCCGACAGCACTATCCACTCCACTCTTCTTTCTCCTCACCTCTTTATTCGCCTCTCTCTACGCTCTCTGTTTCTGATACTCGTTGCCCTGTCATTTCCGCTTCTTTTCTGTAATGCTTTGTAGCCACTTTCAGCTCTTTCCTTTGCGGCTTCTAAGGGCGTGTCATTTCACCCTACGTATTTGCAGACCTCCGCGTTTCCGTTCGTCTGACGAAGCCTGGCAACGAGCTATATCTAATGCACGCTCCTTATCTTTTTCTCACATCACTTGTCCCTCACCACCCCACACCTTATTTCGCCAGGTTTTCCATACGTCTCGCATAGTTCCACCTAAGAGATTTGGTTCTGACAATGTCATGGCACTGCGACACACTTTTACATCCTGGGCCCTCCTCTCCCCATGCCGTTGTTCTGGTGTCGCCCATTCGCGAGAGATTGGGGGTTTGCAGAGCCTACGCTGCGCGTTAACCTTTTCTTGTCACCACGAGATCTTCTGGGCAGAAATCCCGGGGCCTCTCATTTTTACATGGTCGTTGGCCCTCAGTACTGGCGTACAGTTCTCCAGTAAATGCGGGCCTTCGTCGAAACCCTCTTTCGAGCGTCCGACCGGACAAGCTCCGGCTTTTTTTTTTGGCACTCTTGTGTAGTCACCCTACACATACGTATTTCCCACGCCGGTTTCTATTTTCTCTCGTACCATCAAACCAACACGCTACTGTCGTTCTCGGTGCGTGCGCCCATATATCCCCCTTCCTCGCCTTCAACGCCCATGTGGTATCAGCGCCTTGTGACCTTCTTTCCTCCGCTCTTCCCGTTCGCGCGTACCAGTGCTTGCAGTGATCCTGTCGCCACCGCGTGAGCTCATTGGTTCTGTCGAATCTGCCCATTTCAGTACCGCTGTTTATTCACCGAGGCATTATTTTTGAGCTTTGCTCATTATGTTTAAATGAGATGCGCCACTCAACATATATTCTGCCCATCTCACTTCTACAACTGAGTTGCCACTTAACATTCCTCAAAGTAACACCCTTATTAATAGTCCATAATATTGTCGTATGCCTTAACGAACATGATGTTATATGCGCTATTAATGCCTGCAACAGGTGTTTCTCTCTTGTTCTGTTTAGAAAGAACAACATAGGTGTGCCGTTCCTTCTCCTGGTTGTGGTCCCGTCGCTGTCAACTTATCCTTCTTTCCATGTATCTACATCTATCTTCATCTTACTGACTTCTCACTCACTATCTCTTCTCTCTCTCTTATCTCTCTCTCTCTTCTCTCTAGTCTTCTCTTCTCTCTCTTCACCGCCTCTCTCTTATCTTTTACCATTCTCTTTCTATCTATCTGGCTCATTATTGTTTCTTTATTCTCCCTTCTCCTCGGCCCGGCCGCCGCCTCTCCACTTTCACTCACACCGCGCTGGCTTCTTCAAGTACCTGACTACCTGGCCACCGGTGCTCCCCTGTCCGATTAAAGTAGTCCATCCCAGTTAAATTCTTCAGATTACAAGCTTCCATTTGTGCTCCTGCTGTCCGTCTTTGCAGCTTTTCCTTTCCCAGCTCTCTTTGGCTCCTGGTACGGGCATGTGACATGACCGATTATCACACACTAGCCACGGTAGCTTCGGACAGGTACTCCAATTAGTTTCCTTGAACCCTCCCCACACATTAGGTAGTGTCTGTTTCTCGCTCTTGTTTTCGCACTATGTGCACCTTAAAGTTTCTCTTCCTGTCCTCTTTCCTGGTATTTACAGCGTTAATCGTCACATGGAGATTAATATTCTCTGGAATAGCCTAGTCGCAATTTAGATAACAACATTCGACTCTTGTCCACAAGACCCCGTTTTCGCAGTCCTCTCCGTCGATTTTGACGACGCTGCCACGCGCCTACTACACCATCATGTTCTATAGTGCAACACTCATACGTAGTCATCGCTTCTGATTTACGGAAAATTTGCTTTTACCTTTATTGTCGCGCTTTTTTAATCAAGTTAGCGCCCTTTTTCCCCCTAAACAGTCTTGTTTGTTACCGATAGAGTCAAATTTGAATCAGCCCGATACCTATCACTCACCTACTCATTTGTTTTCCTAGTATCATATAGACCGCTTAATATCACAATACTTCCCGCCCCCTGATATTTATTATGCACCCTATACTTAATATTATATATTCAACTACATTAAATTATTTTATTCTATCATTCCTCAATATTAGTTAATTTTCAGTTACTTATGAACTCAACAGTAACCGACCTGGAGTTAGGTATTGGGCGGTATACCTATTTTACTATATCACACTTATTATATGTTCTGTTAACTAATATATCTTTATGGTCATACCCCCGTATCATCACCTGAGCTCACTTTGTAGTATTATTATTAGGTCACTCATAGTATTCCATTATATACACTCACTGATAGTACTTATTTCTGTTATACTATATATAATCTACTATCTGTATATGCTATATAGCTTATTATTAGTTGTACTGCTGTCATTACCCTCTCACTTCAGTGAGCCTCATGTCCTACTATACTGCTTCATTTAGCTAAGCTAGGTTCCCATCCGTATCTCAGCGCTTAACTCTATATTTACTGAGCCTCCCTATCTGCCACCGCTTGGCTGTGTATCCCTTCCTTAATTCCCCCTCCAGTCACCATTGCCCTATCTATATACCCACCCTACTCCCGCTTCCTTGATCTAGTATCAGGTACCTACATTAGCAGCCTATCGCACACGCCTTTCTCCTCCTCTGATATAATTAAGGATATTATCCTATTATATGATTCAATTACTTTGCTACTCACTCTCTACTTAACGCGCACAGGCTTATAACTTATAAATTTTTTTTCTATCTTATTATATATATCCTTTATTTCCCCTCCTTTGAGCGTAACGCTTATGTACCCCTAACTTCCTATCTGAGCCTACTGCTTACTGTACCTTTCCGCTCCTCTATTTATTATATATCCCTATACTTCCTACAAGAACCATTTATTTAGCACAATTTGCTCAACTCGCTCACTCACATTATGCTACCCCTTGATGTACATTGAGTCTATATCACCCCGATTACCAGATGACTCATCACACTCTTCCACTAGCTATGTGAGTCCCCACCTGAGATATTGTACTCTATTTATGTGAGGCTGTTCTGTTTATCATCACTCTAATTATTCCATACCATAGTTTTGACCACGTTGTGTTGTATTTATCGTTTTGTTGTAGTATATCTGCGCACCTATACTTATTCATACTTCAGTTGGTTAATACCGTACTACTTGCACCCATAATCTCAACTATTACTACCCCTATAGTGACGTTCATTCTTTTATTTCACCCCTAATTACCACTGTATTCCGGCCGCTGCACTATTGTAATAGTTTTATCTCAATATATTATCACTTTATCTCAATAACGTACCGATTGAGAGCTATACGGTCCTTTATCACGCCTAACACTCTTTTAATCTCTTCATCTTATCTCTTCATCTCAATACGCATCTCTCCTCTCTTACTATTATCTTATATACTCTATATCTACTCTTATCTATATCTTATCCTCTCTTACTCTATCTCTTCTCTACTCTATCTTTCTCTCTATCTACATTATCTACTATTCTACTTATTCTCTCTAATATCTACTCTTAATTCTCTCTATCTATTTCTCACTTATCTTATTCATCTCTCTTCATACTATCTCTTCACTATTTCTTACTTCTTCTTACAGTTCATTTTCTGATCTCTTCATCAACCTCTATACTATCCTTACTTCATTACTCGTTCTCTCCTACTCTCTCTCTCTCTCATCTCTCAGTCCTACTTCTTTGATCTGTTGCCTTGACTAAAAGGTTTTGTCTGTGCTAAATATCTATGCGTTAATTTTTTATATAGATCATTTTATACTCATAGTCACCATAAAACTATATCATGTTCTCTATAAGTTATAAATATATCTCTCAATATTTACAATATATGTATATATATATCTATATTATAATTTTACTATATCTTCATTATATACTTATATTCTATCGTATATATATAATCTTTTATATTAATAGTATATATTACTTACATATCTTACTATATAAACTATCTATATATCCCAAGTTAATTTTATATCTATATTTACTCTCTCTATTATCTTACAAATTATATCTTCTATATAATTCTATTTACTATCTTATCATTTAAACTATTATCTAATATAAATCAGTGGAATATGCATAACAAAAGTCTCAATTAATATACTATATCTATAGATCTCTATATTTACTTCATATTATATTCATATAGATATTCATAATATATGAATTAATTATATATTTACTATCTACCTATTTCAAATTACTATATCACTGGTTGTAAATTTTTAGTTATAACTATTATACTTATATCTATATATAATACTAATGTTCATATGATATATAGGTATATATCTATATACATATTCCATATATATAATACTTCATATCTTATATATATATCTATCTAACTATTATATCCTTCTTATTACTATATCTTATATATACTTTATCATCTATTGCAATTTTGAGTGGAAGGTATATTATTATATTTATCTATATTATTATCTATATATATATATGCTTATATTTCTCTATATATATATATATATATAAGAAGTATATATATACTTGTCTATTCATTTATCTATTACAACTTTACCTAATCTACATAACTATCCCTTGTAATCATTCATCACCTATCACTATCTTATCTATAATATAATTATTATAATATTCTATTATTCTAACGTCATTCTAACATACTTATATAATTTAATATATTACATTATATATATATCTACATCATGCATATATACTTTTTTAGTATACTAATCAATATATAATTAACTTCGTTATATATATACTTTATTTCCCTGTATATTAATTATATCATAATATATAATATATATATATATATTAAGTACTTGAGTTATTCCTTGTAAAACGTTTTCTTTAATATTTACTTAAAAATTACTTAATTAGGTTATCTATATTATATATATGTATATATATATACTATATCTATATATATATTTATATCTATATCTATCTATATATAATAATATTATTTTTAACTATATATATTACATTTATTATTTATATATAATACTATATTTATTGTTTCTACTCTTATTATCTTAATATATATATATAAATACTTTTATTTTATCTATCTATGTATATATCTCTATTATATATCTATGTTGTATATATAATAGGTAATTATTAGAGTATAGTCTTATCTGTATGAGGTGCACTATGCCTGGTGATTTACTACGCGTGCAGCCTAGTTATATCAGGATAATCTTTGATAGATGGAGTTCTTCATATACACTTGTCACAGACTACGATTAGGGTTTGCCCCATACATTTTAGTTATGACTTACGCTTCTTTGCCCATACCATTATCCTTTATATTCACAGGCCGCCCTTACTCGTAGCATCACTACATATTTTTGAGTCACCCAGCTTCGAGTGAGATTCATCATCACCTCTGTGTTGACAATACTGTTACATAAACGTATCACAATATCACCACTGATCACACTTCTTGCGCACTGGGTGTTATACGAGCCTATCTATACTTAAAACTGCGATTGCTTAGCGTGTATTATCGAGTCACTCAGAGACTTAGCGTCTAGATACTACCTTTAGGTCTTTTGTACTAGTATACCATATATACTATATAGAGTTCATGTCTTCGATTCATTTATTATTTAGTATTTTATGTCTCCCATCACTATACCAGTAACTGTAGTCAGCCCCTCCTTTATTGACCTATCTATTATTATAATGGTCGTGACTACCCATCAGTATATCCATTAATAGTCTTGTGTTTCACAGTCATTAATTCAACCGCGGCGCGTCGTTTTCGCTCTTTTTCACACGCCTCACAGTTCTTCATAACGTTAAGTACAGACATATAGCACAGTTTCTAAAAAGCAAACGTTTCCTTAATGTTGGTGATAATCGAATACACGCTCCAACTACCTCACTTAACACGCCCATACATATGTAGAGCTTAGTAGCAGCTATGTTCCAGGGTAATTCCTCAGACCGCATACTTCACATAAAACCCTCTCAGCTTCGCAAAATAATACTTGGAGTTCGCTCACACCCAACTTACCAGGCCGCCGCCCTCGTATATTGCAACCAACGCTTACCCCTCCACGCTTTTACCGATTACTGTTCCCACCAGCCCTACTGGTTGATATGGCTTTTGGTTTATCCCCACCGTGAACGACAATGCATATGCCCTTAACACGTGTGCTCATCTCTACCTGATCGCAGCACACGTCCCTCCGATATTCCGACCTCCTGACCTCACGTCATCCGCACAGAGACACTCTGCCTAGATTTCCTACCTCCGTCAAAGTACCCAATATATGACTGAGCTGACCTCTCTCACAAAAGGCCATAACACTAGCAGTATCACAACCCCTCTCCAGCATTCCTTTCCCTGACCGACCACCCTTTCCCTTTCCTTTCTCTCTCTCATTGCTCTATATCTCCTCTGAGACTTTATCGCATAGAGTAAATTATAATACCCTTCTTCCAAAGTCATGCTTCAAACTCAAGAATTGAACCCGAGTTGCCGGTAGAGTTGTCGTAGGTAGGTTTTATGTTTTTCGGTGCTTGCGCGGGACTCACATCGAGACTTGAGCAGTGGATGCCGGATTAATGTGCTTCACGTACGAATACCAGCAGGCTCCGTCTGGGATGTACCGTGAGTCATGGACAAAGCACTGCGCATAAATCCGCGGTACTCCATATATGTGCTATACAGAAATTTAAGCTGATCTGCAGAATATCTCAACAACCATCATGCATATTTCACTCATTTACCCCTATGCACCAGTCCGACAACTGGAAATCGTCTCGAGCCGGCTTAACGACACCTCAGAGCTTTACGCTTTTGACACGCGGTTTCGGTGTAGTGCGTCTTAAACGTGCTACTTTTACCTCCTTCCATTCGGCTGCTAACTCGATCTTTCCCGTGTTGTCATCTTTCTTTCGGCTACTCCATCTTCTTTTACCCTTCTTCTTCCCCCACCTCTTCACTATCAACTCCACTGGGTCACTTTGGCTAACCGGGCCTCCCATCTTAACCGACCACAATCTCGTTTCCAAGCCTCGCAAGGGTCCTCCCGGGCTTTTCCACCCCACTTGAGTCCCCGATTGTCGATATCGAGAGTGGCAGCCGTCATACACGTCACACCTTGCAAGTGTGGTACTTTTTTCACCCTTCTGGGGCTAACACCCACTTAGTCAGGATAATCTAGCCCTCGACAAACATTTTAGACGCCCGGCACAGCCCCCAGTGACGGTATACCACGGTCTCGTTAATGGGCTTCCCCTACTCCTCCCACGCGGTCTCCTTATCGCATATACACATAGTCACCACGTCGGAAGACACCTACGATTATTTTATATCCGTCTTGACGTAAGCACTTACGTATAGAAGCGCTCCATATAAACATCCCCCATATTACGGTAACGAAACATATGCAGAAATAAACAGCTGATCTGCCCTCGTTCTGATCCTTTCTCTACCCAACGTGGGGGACACTCAAGTGGTACCCGCCGCTGGTTTGTATGGCTCCCTCTGCTTCAGCTAGCTGTGTGATCCTTCGACTAATACACACTCTCGTCCCGCGGTAGGTAACTCCGTCCTCGGTTCTGTTTCCGCATCAACACTCTACTCACTCCACCAGGTATCCCTTCTCCTCTTTCCTTAACAACTGTACCTGGGCCATCATGCTTTGCCGCCTCGATCGGCACCCCTGGCTCCCACCACCCCCTTTATTGTTCCGTTTTTCTTCTCCTTCTTACCAGCCTTGCCTCTTAATGCGTAACATTCCCACACCATTCACCAACACACACGATTCTTCTGCTTACGCCGGCACACTGAGGTAGTTCAGAACGGGCCACGCAGGGCACGACACCTCCTTCTTCGTTCTTGCGCTCATCACTCTGTTGGGAACCACGAGAATATGCTTTAGCACCAGTCCTTCACCTCCACACTGGTTGGCTGAGAAGGTATCACTTGATAATGCATTTTCGTGTGCCTCTCTTACATACTTCGTCGCCGCGCTGAGGGACATGCATGCCATTTTCGTACCAGTGTCGACCGCCTCTCGGCCGGTTAATACGAGTTATTACGCGCTTATGTGTATGTAACTTTGTTCGCCTCAATCCGGAACAGTGCGTTCTGCTTAAGCGTAGCTCTAGACTCTATCCACATCTTCTGGCCTGCGCCTGCACTCAGACGTTGGTCTACCGTCTGAGCGCGAGGCGTTCCCATGCGGGGCCTTCTGCGGGCGGCGCGTGGCTTTTCTGCGTGCGGCTTGCGCCCTCCGTGCGTCTGTGCACGTTCCCCTTCCTCTTCTGCGTGCCCGACCTGCTACACCACCTTCCCCCAGAAGCGCAGTCCCTGTTCGTACGCAACGCTTCTGATGCTGTCTCTTCTGTCGAGGAGCAGACGCGTTTCTCGGGCTCCCACTTGCCTGGCTCTTTTTTCCTTTCCCTCACCTTCTGACATCGACCGAGCACCGATCGGAACCTGACGACCTGACGGCACACTGAACGCACGACACGCACCGACGACCGGACCTGATGCCGACGACCGGGACGACTATGTCACGGCAGTAGTGGGTACACCGCCACTATTGAACAGTTGTACCCTTGCACGGCTGCCTCACTCTGGTTTTTTCCCCGAGGTTGGGCCTTATCACTCCCCGCCTCCCCCTGAGCTATGTGCCTTTTCTCTCCCCCCTCTCGGCTCATTTGCCTCCACACACACACATTTTCCCTCTTCCCTCTACCTGATTCTTTGCCAGGTGGGCTCTGGTTCATCTGGTCTGTCCGTCAGCGCTCCATCCTCTTTATAACGTGTGTGCACTCCATACGGATGTTCTGCCCATCATCCGCTTGGGCCGGTTCCGCACATACCCCTCCTGGAACCGTGCGTAGCGTGCATTACCTATGTCGCCCGTTTCCCTTGACGCTCGTCCCTCTCTCCTCAGCCGGCCTCGGTGATCTTTTTCCGGTTCTCAACTACCTACTAACATGGCCCCGCAACTTTCTACAATTTTCGCCTGTCACTCTCTTAGCAGACACATCTCAGCCACAAGCCCGCCCACATGATCATCGTAGTGACATATCTTGGACCTTGACTCTTCCAGGTGGATCGTTGTGTCAAAAATTCACGACTCCGCAGGTGTTAGTCGGAGAGTCGGCTTCCTTCGCAGACCATATCTATACAGCACCCCGCGCAGTTTTGCTAGTCTCAAGCAAATTGTGGAATCTTCCTTGTGGCGATACCTCTGGCCCCTGACACCTGTCCGCTGAGCCGCGCCCCGAGACCCGTCTTTACTCGCGTTGCCACCTCCTCGCCTCTTCACAGATCTCTCCTTGGGCGGTTTCCCCCGTTCACCGGGGCCTTCG
>JABUQX010036362.1:35000-42500 GCA_015478945.1 Trachelipus rathkii | reverse complement strand
AATATTTCTGAAAACCTTTACTTCTTGCTAATACTACCAACCTCCTACTCCTATCTCCTAACGAGACCATCCTCCCTCATCTGTTTTCCTCCTCCCTCAAACACTTAACACTTTACTCTTACTGCGATTTATGCTTAAGAACGCCTTGTTGTCCAACACACACTCCTCTCAAACTCCCTCACCAAATAAACAGCCCTTCTGAATTCTTCGCCACTAAGGCAGTATCAAGTCCGAAAAAATAGTAATCCAATGTTCACTTCCCATCTATCACCCCCATCCATCAATTCCACCCCTCTCCCCCCCCTCTTCATTCCTCTGCAGACACTCTCCATGAAATAAATTGAAAAGCCCACGGTGACATCTGAAACAACATCCCTGTCTCAACCCCTCTCTATCCTCCATAACTGACTCACTTCTCCCTCCTGAATTACCCTCAGTCGCAATGTTCCAGCAGAGTTACATTCTGTCTATTCCTATAAAGGCCCTAATACCTTTAACTAATTTACTCCTTTTATTTCTTCATACTTCTTCCAGCACTTCCAGTTGATCTACACAACTCCTACTACTTCTTCGATGATTGATTGTACCTTTACTAGAGCGGCTGCATCGGGCTTCTGCGAAAAACGCAGCTCTATACTATATTCCTTTTACTAATAAAATTTATTATCCCTTACTCAAATTTTGCTGCAAACTAAGGCTCACATATGAATGACAAGCATGATAATACTTCTAGAGAACTCCACTTGTTATCAGACCAAGTTTTAAGGTTAGAAATAGTTGCGTTTCCAGAAAGCCCGAGTGCAGCACGTGTGCAAAATTAACGTAACTATTCGATTGAAAAAAATTACATTAACAATCAGAGAACAGGAAATCTGAGTACCAAACGGCCGAGCGCGCCCGCCGGATCAGCTGCAATTGTAAGCAATACCTTACCCTTATATTGTATTATTTATGAAATGATACATAATTAGTATCCTTAATACTAAAGTTAACTAAAATAATCAAAAATTTTGCAAGCCATTTCCGACACATTTTTTTAGAAAAAGATTGTTTGTAAACAAAGTATTCTCTGCGCACCCCGCCGTTTATTAATTCCAAATCGCAGATTTAAACAACCGCGCCTGACGTGGCGTTTACGTACGTAGAAGTGCGCAAACGTCTCTGGAAACGATGCATGTTGCCCGCCCGCTGCAGTCGCTTTGGAACGCAGCTTATGTAAGGTGTAACTGAAGTCGAAAAGTTCCGTTCCGCTGGAACTTTTTGTGGTTCCGGAAGTTCCGTTCCAGCGAACCCAAAATTCTGGTTCTACATTCCTATATAATATATATATATATAATAATAATTAATTATAATAGTAATTAATATATTATATATTTATATAATATAATAAATATATATAATATATAATATATATATATATATATATATATATATATATATAATATATATTATAATATATATATATATATTATATATGATAATAATATATATATATATATATATAATATACTAATATATAATATATATATATATATATTATATATATATACAGGGTTCACACTTCTGGAAAAGTCAAGCAATCAGGGAAAGTTCAGGAAAACGGTTTTAAAATATGCTGAAAAGTCAGAAAATTCCAAAAAAATTCAGGGAAATTTTAAAATTTCAAAGCATATGAAGAATGATCATGGACCAAGTTGCATATTTTATATATATTTTTTCCTGACTGTATATAATTGTGAATAAGAGATGTATTATAATGTGAATGAAAAAGATTGGCGAGGAATACATTCCATAAATCATTGCATATCCTGTTTCTTCTATTTTTAGTTTCACATTACCTACATATTCTTCTAATGCTCTTCTTAGAGTTGTCCAAGTTCATCCTTTTTGATTGAATTGTGTATAGATGTTTTTTAACTGTATACTTAATCTGTTATATCTTTTTCTTTTTAGAATTATACTTTTTTAGGTGTTTTTTTTTTTGAAGTTTGACTAAGTGATTGATTTTTGTGCAGTTGAAATTATTTATTTATGTATTAAAATAATTACAAACAAAAAAACTAACGTTAACGGACCAGTGGTTGACGTCCAAACTGAACCACGTGTATCAGTGTGGGTAAAGACCTCGATATTCCAAGGCATACTTAAATATGTAAAAAAACTTTGATCTATCTAACATGGACACCAAGCCGAAGTTTCATTCAAGAGAGGAAACTCATTTGAATTTAATCAAAACTCAAGCAGACTTCAACCCATCATGAAAACTTTTGATGTGTTCTAATAATTAACAAATATTAGGAAAGTGTTCACCTAAATTACTCCATGCATCAACTTCTAAATCCATACTCAACCGATTTAAATACCCTGATGTCTATTATAACCAACCAAACCAATTTATCAATCAGTTCATCTTTATTCATAAAATGATTACAGATCTGAAAATACTTATGGCATTAAAGTGTGGATATAAAATGTCGTTAAACTCCTGTTGCAATATATGGAAACATTTAAATTAATGTTTCCAATAGTTGTGGTAGCCTCAAATTTTTTAAAAGGACCGAGAAATTAAATATTTGTGTTTAACCATGACTTCTCCCTATTTTTCTAGAAACGCAAAAGCACAATACACTCTACTTTGCAATGAAGCTCATTCTACCCTTGAATTAATTGTCCAGGCCTGTTGCTGGTGATTTTTAAGAGACTTTATAGTGTTTTCTAAGTCAGTTGTGGCTATTGTTATGTGGAATTGTGGCAAATTTTTAAATTAGACTGATATTTTCGCATAAATGCGATAATGAAGGAGGTTTCTATAAATCTAAAACAATTTAGTGCAATCGAAGACATAGTCTTATTTCTCAAATAACATGCACAATTGCTAAAAGATCTCATGAAATATTCCTATCACAAAAATGTATATATATATATCTGCCCATAGGAGATATGAAACCAAAAAGATCAAAAGTTACAAAAAAGAAGAAAGAATAAAAGTTGAAAAAGAAATTTTCATACAGATCTATAAACGAAGAGCAGAGAAAGATGTTAAAAACTGAAAGCTTATTCAAAGAGCAATTAAAATCAAAATTCAGAGCTTGGAAAGAAAAAGTTAACCTAAATCTCCCATTTAGGAACTTTTTGTAGCACAGTGACATAATTCACCTAGGTAGTAAGTAAGCTTTTAATTATTTTATTTTTGTATAAAAAAAAAGCTTTACTTTTGGAAAAAAATAAAAAGGAGAGCGTTGGACGGTATGGGAAAGTTATAGGCTGATTACTAAAAATTTTTTTTTTTTAAATTTCATCCAATAGATGAACAGTTTCTAAAGTAAATTTTCAATAATTAATGTATGAACTGAAAAAGGCTGCAATAATAATTAATAGATATTTTATACGCCAAAAATTATGAACACGCTATCAGGGAAAATCAGGAATTCAAATTCAAAATTTCAGCGTTAAAACTATAATATTATATATAATATATACTATATATATATATATATACTAAAATAATATATATATATATATATAATATATATATACTATATTAATAATATATAATAGTATAATATATATATATAATATATATATATATATATATATATATATATATATATATATAATCAATATATATATAATATAATATATATATATATATATATATAATATATAGATATATATATATATAATATATATATATATATATATAATATATATATAATATAATAATATAAATATATATATATACTATATATAGAGAATATATAATTATATATATTATATATATAATATAACATATATATATAATATATATATATAATATTATATATAATATTATAATATATATATATATATAAATATACTAAATATTATATATATATAACGATATATATATATATAAAGTCAAATATCTCTGCATCATTTAAGCCAAAGGTTTATTTGGGCGGAAGGGGATGAACTACTTCTCAGAAAATATAGCGTATTCGACTCGGAAGAAAAAAATATATAAAAATGTTTAAGATAAATCTTCATGGAAAAAGTTTTCATTTCTTTTAATATAAGGAAAAATTATAATAATAAACCAATTTGAAATTGGCTACAAACAAGTGTCAAAATAAAAAAATGTACGTCTTGTAATAAAAATTCAATTAAGTTTTTCCAAATTTTTGGTTGAAAAGTTAATACAAATGTGTTTTGGATCACAGATCGTTTTTTTAAATACAACTCCCGACCTTTTGAAATCGACTCCGAACTCCATTACCCTTGAAACGCCGACTCCCACTCCCCATCCCTGATTATAATATATAATATTAATATAGATTATATATTATATATATAGATATAATAATATATATATTATATATAAGTAATAAAATATTACATATATATATATATTATAATAATATATATATATATATATAATATATTGACAATAATAAATTGACTTAGGTATTATTAATATTTATATTATAGAAATTATTTATAGAAAATTACCTGGTTTATACCAATTGATATTTATGTTAGATTGAGATGAGATTATGATGACGAGCACCCGTAAAATTGATAATGAATAATATAATAATATAATAGATGAATATACGACATTAAAAAAAAAATAGCAATTTTTTAATTTTAAAATTTTAATGTTTTAATAGAAAAAAATTAAATTTTTTTAATGATTATTAATTTTTACAGGAATGAAAGCCTTACAAAATTTACATTATTTATCAATGCATATACACAACTTTAATATTATTAAACCATCCTTTAGCTTTTGAGGGAACTATCCTTTGTGCATTGAATGATACTAAGATTCTGCATATGTTGAATGCTTTCATTTCGTGCCACACATTTAATTATGATTCAATCAAACTCGATTTTTATCTTTATTGGTTCTCCTTTTTCATTTCTTTAAAATTAACCACAAATCCGATTGATTCATATTCGGCTATTTCCAGGCCATTGGAGGTTGGAGCCATGCATCCAAAAATTGTGTAACAGCACCTTTTGACATGGAGCCCCAATCATGCATAAATATGAAATCGTTTCATGGATCCAGAACCTTTCTCTTAGCCCCTAATCCTGCAAAATTGAGCAAAGCATTCAAGGATGTTTTGACTGCTCGCCTCATTTACCTTTAACACATTTCAAGGTCTACCCTTCCAACACGACTCACTCTCCAAACCATTACCTGAGTTGCGATGATTCACTCTCTGTGACACATTTCAATATAAAAAGCCCTCTCCAGACCTTCTACTATTACTGAAGATTCACCAGTTGCACTGGGATGAATCTATTCATCACTGGAACAACACCTGATGAAAATTAAAAAGCCCACAGAAAATTTTTGAAAAATAAAACATCAAAAAAATTTCATATCAGGGAATATAATGAAAATATTAATTTTGAAATGAAAACCAATATGAAACACATTTTCCCAGTCCATTTCTGTCCAGTTGTTGAACTGCTTTGCCCAAATTAAGCGTCTCAGCATTTAGTTCGGTTATTTTTTGCTTTTTTGCAGGGACGTCTTGCCATCAAACCAGCTTCCTTAAGACTCCTATTAATTGTTCTGCAACTTAAAGCTACTCCAGCTGCAGTAAGTGTTTTTGATGCATTTTGCAAGTTGCTCTTCTGTTCTTAAGGGCTTCTCTTATTAAAATTTTGTCATCTCAGCTGCTTGTTATACGTTATTCTCCACTTTTTTCTCTTCTTGAATAACTGATGCTTTTTCAAAAAATTTGTATTCATTCCTTGAAATCACAGATTCATAACATGAACTTTTTTGCAATTCTGTCCAGAAAGGCCTTCTTAATAAAAATCTATTGGCACGCCTTAATGCATATATCTGATTTTCGCCATTTATTAGTCTCAACAAGTTTTTACAATTGAAAACAAACCAAACAATATTTTCAAACACTTCCTCATAAAAATATTAAATTTATACTTTTCACAGTAAAATCTTAAAAAAATGTTAAAACCTTTATACAACAGACTGCGCAGTTGAAAAATAAGATATTAAAAAAAAAAAAAAAAACATTAAATTTCATAAAAGCTAATGAGCACTTCACAAGAAAGAGAAATTAAAACTGACAAACACTTCCCTCAAGCTTACTTAAGACTGCCTTGGTTAACAAGAAAAAAATATGTAAATAGCTTAAAAGTTGCCAATTCTAATAGATTCTTTTAATTTACTTGTTTTTCCTAATTTATAATAAAAAAAAAGTTGCTTAGGAAAACAATTAAGCATAAAACACTTAGCTTATTAGTATATCAATGTTTCTATAAAAAAAAAAATTGCTAATTTTTTGGCGACGTCTTAAATAAATAATTTAGTATATCTTTGAGAAAGTCCATTGAAGATCAGATAGTCATATATATTAGGTCAGTCCTTTAATAAAGCTCATAATATAATATAAATGAATAAATAACTGCTCCCTTCTTTTCCTATGTTTTATCCCAATCCACCCCTCTTGTTATGAACTCTTTAGTTAATCCTAAGGTCTATATTTTCGCAACACTCTCCAAAATTTCTTATTGTAGTCACCTCTTATTATCGACTGGTGTACTCACAAAAAATCTTTATTTATATTATAAATATACTCTTATCATTATATTTAAAAACAACAGAAACTAATTACCAAAATCAGTTCAGGTACTCTTCACGAGCAAAGCGGCTATTCACTCAAACGAAAGTGCGCACCTCCTTTCTCCTTACTGAACAAACTTTCCCCTGCTCTTGCCAAAGAAACATCTCTAACAACTTCGTAAATCTGTCTTCCTCTCTTATTCGATCTGATGGTTCTGTTCCTAATTCTCCAACTGAAAAGGCCAATCTCTTCAGCCCTCTTTTTTCATCTAATTCAACCTGGACGATGTGTGTTCCTCATCTCTCCTTCTCCTCTCAGGTTCCTATGCTATTGCCGTGATACATTTGATTCGGTCATGGCCTCCTGAAATCTAACGAACGTAGGAAAGGGTGGTCGGGTGGCATTCCTCCCCGAGTTTTGATGAGTGTTTCCGTGCTATCCCCCCCCTCGTTCAACTATAGTACATCCCTAGTCTCAATACTAACACTTTCCCTCAGGTTGGAAGCACGCAACATTGTCCAACCTATTCCGAAAAGAAGGAAGCCGCTCTGATCCTTCAAGCTATCGCCCTATAGCTCTTACTTGTATTCTATCTAGATCTTAAACTCCTCCTCAACTCTCATTTTAATCATCGGAATGCTCATTCACTTCTTTCCGGTCCCAGTACGGCTTTTCGGCGCTCGAGGTCTACTGGTGATGTACTTTCCTATCTTACCGATTATGTTTTCCGCACTACGGGGAGACTGCGTGGTGGCGCTTGAACATATCCAAAAGCATTTTGAACCGGTATGCACCGCGTCACGGCTCTCCAAGCTCCCCTCCTTTGGGTTCCTTCCTTCTCTTTGCTTACTTATGTCTAGTTGTCTTTCAAATCGCTCAATATCGGCTGTGTTGAGGCGACTTCTTCTTCCTTCTC
>JABUQX010036362.1:27500-30000 GCA_015478945.1 Trachelipus rathkii | reverse complement strand
GTGAAAACCTTACACTCTTTACTATTAAAATTCATTTCCAACTTAATCGCCCACCTAAAAAGTTATCAAGATCATTTTGAATCTTATACATCCTTCACTATTCCTAACTGTGTGGTGTTATCATCTGCAAACTTAAAACCTTGCATTTTAAGTCCCTGTCAAAATCATTTATCATTTTGAGAACCAATAGTGGCCCACACCTGAACCCTTGGACACCACTTTCACTATTTCACATGATGATTTATTGCCATTTATTTACACACGTTTTCTATTTCACAACCATCTTAAACCAACAGACCCACTCTCTACTATACCATCATGCAATAACTTCACAGCCTTATTGAGATACCTTATCAAAAAAGCTTCTAAAGTCCAATTATACAATAGCAACTGGGATCTCCTCAGTTCAAATGCAGTCATATTGTATTCCATAAATTCTAAAAGTTTCTACATGGACCGTACCTGTTAAACCGTAGCTGGGATCATTACAATACCTTGTTCAGCTTCTAATTTTCTCATATGAACTTTCAATTAACTATTCCAAACCTTTACAACCAGAGATTAACTAACTGCCTATAAATTCCCAAAATCTTCGCTTACCACCTTCTATAACATGCAACAAACATATCTTCTCAGTCAATCTGAACCTCACCAAATTTAGTAGATCCAAAATCAATTATACAGGCCTTTGCAAATCTGGTAAACCCTCTTTCAGATCTACCATATTATACCATCAGGGCCAGCTTTACTTGGATCATATGATCTAATAAACGTTTAATATCTTTACGTCAATTCAAATTCTGTAAGTCTATTTACATGCATACAAGAATTATAGCTCCAAACTATACTAATCTTCCTCGGTTTAAACACTGAAGCAAAAAAGCATGAAAATGTTGACCAACTCTCCTTATCTAAATAAATAAATTTCATCAATTTTAAATTGAACTAAGTTCCCCCAATTTTAATTATAAAAGCTAAAAAAACTTCTTCAGTTCCTTATTACTATTCCTTGAGTAATTTCTGCCCTCCTCTTTGCATTTCTTATTGACTGTTAATTTCATTTCTATTTTTCCTAATAAATTCTAACTCCCTGCTACTACACCCTTGAATATTTTAAACATCTACGCTTTTCATTATTTTCTCTCTTATCTCTTCTATTCCACCAAAAACAGTTTGCTCTTCCACCCTAAATTTATCTTTAAAACATACTGACCTAATATTCATTAAAATTTGCTAAAATGTCCCACATATAAAACAGTTTTGTCTTAAACTCTTGTATCCCAGTTCAGTTGTACTAACATGTCTTCAAATTGTAAATTCGCATTCGGAATCTAAGATTCTTCCTTATAACTTCAATTTGGCCCAATAATCACATCATATTAAATCTAATTATTATTATGTCACTAAGTCTTTAAATTCTCCCTCAACTCTAACTCATCACCCATACTTTCATCGTTTAGTAATATTATCCAATAGTGCATCGTATCTTGTGCTTGACCATTCTGTGGTCCAAAATATCTAGTATACAATTTTATTGAATGCAGAACTCTATGTCATATCTAGGACAAGATCCCAAGATATCCAAGGAAGATTTAAAATCACCCATTAGACTATACCTTTTCTTACTGGCATGCTGTCTCAATTTCTTTCACAATTCCCTTCTAATTCTTGACCTGCTGGCCAGGTGATGTCTATAAATGCCCCATTCTATAGGATTTATTATATAAGGATATCTACCCACATCGATTCAATTATTCCATTATTAATTTTAAAGTCATCATAATACAGATGAATATTGCTTTTAACATAAAAGCGCCACACCACCACCCTTCTTTCCTCAATGCTGGTATAAATAAAGTTAACTATCCGTCGATTCCATATTCCTGAAAGAGTCTCCATATAATTCTTCATTAACCCATGCCTCAGTTATGCAAATAAGTCTAGATTCTCATTTGTAACTAATCAGCTATCTTTTTTATTTCTAAGGCTATGGCATTTGTGTTAAAACATTTGATACTCGAAATCTTTACTTTTATGCTATCATCATTATTGAACTCTTAACAACTACTACATTATATCTCCCCACATTACATTACCAGCTATTAGTCTACAATTAGCCCACCACCCCAACTTACCCTAGTTTGCTAAGCACTCCAAACTGTACTGAAAACCCAACACTTTAGACTCAAGTAACCCATTGCTGCAAAAAAACTTTATCCAAAAATTCTCTCCACAAAATCCTAAAACCTAATATTTTGAAAAGCATTTTTCAATTTATCGTATTTCATTACACCTTTGATATAATATATATATATATATAATATATATTATATATATATATAATATAATATATATATATATTATATATATATTATATTATATATATTATATATATATAATACATAGATAATATTATATTAATATATATCAGAGGTGGGCACCCCTCTCATTAAGTATCCACATAGCCCACCTCCCACCCTCAGAAACGTAGTCCGCAGCG
>JABUQX010036362.1:0-25000 GCA_015478945.1 Trachelipus rathkii | reverse complement strand
ATAATTTTTACATGTTGATATTTAATAGGCCTACAACACTCAGAAAGAATATATCATTTTAATGAAACTAAATCGAATACGATCCATATACCCGTATTTATAATAACTAACAGCTCAATTTATTAAAAAACACACAAATTCAGTAATAAATAATATTTATTAATAATATAATATGAAAACGTATTATTACTATACTTTACAGAGATACTGTTCATTCCCACTAATAGCAGCAAAATACAACGTCTGCAAAGGCAAATTTAAGTAGCCTAACACTGACTCATCAAGTGTCTTGGCAGACTCTGAGTGCAAGAAGCAGTCAATGATTTTAGGAAATAATAAATTAAATAAGCCTGTATAAGAATTATCAATTTAGCATAGAAATTATTAATTAGTAATTAATATCTATTATGTTATTATTTCTGCTAACGTAATTTAAATTGCATTTTAAAAAAAAGACTGCTACTAGAGTCCAAAAGGCCCAAACAAAGTTCTAAGGCTAAAGGGAAAACGAATTATTTTTTTAACTAAGGAAAAGTATAGGCCCCTGACTTATTATTAAAAAGAAATCGAGTTAAATTGTTACGGCGGCTCAACAGATCTCCTCCACAAATAATATATAATAAATATATTTATATATATATATATATAATATAATATATAATATATATATATATATAAATATATATATAAATATATATAATCTGATTTTTAATTAAATTTTTGTTTCGAGTGACATCTAAGATTTTTTTCCTTTATTTCATCATCTTCCACAATGTTTCGTAACTCAGTCGGTAACACACTGCGCTCGTATTCCTTTTACCTCCTGATCGAATACTGACCGGTAGAGAGTCAAAGCCAAGCTTAAATCATTCAATTACTGAAGCCAATATCATCATAAACCAGGGATGGTGAATCATGAAAGATTTCCAATGATCTTTCAAGAAGTAACAGGAACCAATCAAGTCATCATCTTCCAAATACAGAATCTCCACAAGAGTTCATGTCATAACACCAACAGCTCTTTCTTCCAGTTCCAAGATTCACATCTTTATGATCAATATTCCAGTTTTTATTCACTGAAATATCTCAAATTACAAACCCAATCAAAAAGATTATATGACACCAAGAAAATGAACAAAATATCTCTTAAATCATTTTTGTTTTATTCTTTTCCACAAAATGACTCTTCAGAGTTGAGTGATTTCTAAAATTCGATAAATGTTTAAAAATTAAAAGGTTAAAAATTAAATCGAAAATTTATTAAGGTTCACTCATGCGATTGGAATTTGGTTTCTGAAGTCGTCAATAATTATTTATTAAATACCGAACTATCTATGTATAATTAGCTGCTATAATAACAAAATGACAAACAAATCAAAAATATCGTACCTTAAGATTTATACATACAAATTCAAAAACAATCACTGCCACAAAAAATGACCAATCCACACATGAGGCATAAGGCAAATCTAACTGAATAACAAACAAAATCAAAAATCATTTTACATGGCCTTGCAAAAAATGACACAAACCAAATCAAAAAATCATACATGAATAACAAAATGACAAACAAATCAAAAATATCGTACCTTAAGATTTATAAGGAAAAACCAAACAAAAAGTCAATACATGACCTACAAAAAATGACAAAAAAATCAAAAATCATACATCCTACAAAAAATGACAAACCCAAATCAAAACAAAAAACATACATCCTAACAACAAAATGACCAAACAAATCAAAAATAGTACATGTGTACAAAAAAATGACAAGACCAAAATCAAAGATCATTAATCCTACAAAAAAAAACTATGGAGCTAAAAAATCAAAAATCATACATGCCTTTAGAAAATGACAAACTCAAAGTCAAAAATTCATTTACCATGCTACCAAAAATGACTCAAACCAAAAGCAAATTCATCCATTCTACTAAAATGACGGCAAATTAAAAATCATACATTACTACCAAAAAAATGACAAACCTTAAAATCAAAACATGCCATACATGCCTACAAAAAAATGACAAACCCAAATCAAAATTCATAACGTAGCCTCACAAAAAATGACAAAACAACAAAAAAAAAAAAAAAAAAAAAAAAAAAAAAAAAAAACATATCAAAAATATACATGCGTATCAAAAAATGACAACACCAAACTCAAAAATCATAATGCTACATAAAATGACAAACCAAATCAAAAGTCATACATGCCTGCAAAAATGACAAACCAAATCAAAATCATACATGCCTACAAAAATGACAAACCAAATCAAAAATCCATACGATGTACCTAAAAAAAATGACAAACCAAAACAAAAAAATACTGTGTTACAAGAAAACTTGCTTTATAACGGGAAAAATTCATACTTGCAAACAAAAAATCACCAACCAAATCAAAAAATTATGCCAACAAAAAATGACAAACCAAATCAAAAATTATACATGCCTACAAGAAAATGACAAAGCAAATCAAAAAAATCATACATGCTTACAAAAAATAACAAACCAAATCAAAAATCATACCATCCTACAAAAAATGACAAAACAAAACAACACTATACTTGCCTACAAAAAAATGACAAACCAAATCACAAAATCATACATACCTACCAAAAAATGACAAAACAAGATCAAAATCAATAAGCCTACAAAAATGACAAAACCAAATCAAACATTCAATACTGCCTACACAAAAATGACCAAACCAAAATCAAAAATCCATACAATCCTAACAAAAACATGATAATCCACATCGAAAACATAACCATGACACCAAAAATGACAAACCAAATCAAAAAATCATACTGCCTACAAAAATTACAAACCAAATCAAACAATCAAGACTGCTACAAAAAATGAAAACAAATCAAAACACAATATATATGCCTACAAAAAATGACAAACAAATAAAAAATCATAAATGCCTACAAAAAATTACAAACCAATATCACAAAAATCATTCAACCCACACTCTACAAAATGAACAACATGCAAGCAAAAATCCATACATGCCTACAAGAAATAACAAACCAAATCAAAATGAGACATGGGATACAAATAAAGAGCAAACAAATCAACAAATCATACAATGCGATAACAAAGAAAATTTGACAAACCAAATCATTAAAAAACATACAGTGCCTACAAAAAATGACAACACAAATCAAAAATTCATACATGAATACCAAATGACAAACCAAATCAAAAAACATTCATGCCTCCAAAAAATGACAAACAAATCCAAAATTCATACCATCTACAAAAAGCAAAACAAATCAAACAATGATACTACTCCGCAATACAAAACGAATACAAACCAACAATCAAAAATTCATACATGCCTTATAAATAAATGAACAAACCAAATCAAAAATCATACATGCTAAAAAATGACAAACCAAATAAAAAAATCATAATTGCCTAACAAAAAATGACAAACCAAATCAAAAATCATACTTGCCTACAAAAAATGACAAACCACATTAAAAATCATACATGCCTTTAAAAAATGACAAACCAAATCAAAAATCATACATGCCTACAAAAAATGACAAACCAAATCAAAAATCATACATGCCTACAAAAAATGACAAACCAAATCAAAAATCATAATGCCTACAAAAAATGACAAACCAAATCAAAAATCATAAATGGCTACAAAAAATGAAAAACCAATTCAGAAAAAATGCATTCTTACAAAAAATTTACAAACCAAAAATGACAAACATACATGCCTACAAAAAATTACACACCAAATCAAAAAATCACAACACTAATACAAACAATGACAAAACCAAATCAAATATCATCATACAAAATAATAGACAAACCAATCAAAAAATATCACATGCCCTAACAAAAGAATGACAAAACCAAATCAAAAATCATACAATGCTATCAGAAATGACCAAAAGCCAAGTCAAAAAGTCAACTTGCTGCACAAACATGACAAACCAAAATCAAAAATCATACATCCTACAAAAAGATGAGACAAACCCAATCAAAAAATATAAATGGCCTACAAACAAAGAACAAATCAAAAGATCAAATAGATCGCTACAAAGAATGACACAACGCTTATTCAAAAATAGCAAAAGTTCAAAAAATTGACAAAACCAAAGTCACAAATCATACATGCCTACAAAAAATGAACAAAACAATATCCAAAAATTATCAAGATGCCTACAAACAAATGACAAGCAACAAATCAAAAAATAACATCACATGCCTAACAAAAAGATACAAACCACAATTAAAAATCAGACATGCCCTAAACAAAAACATGACAAACCAACACATCAAAAAAACAAAGATACACACAAAATGACCAACCAAATCAAATTAACTCATTACCACACAGACAAACCAAATCAAAAATCACACATGCCTACAAAAAAGACAAACCAAATCAAAATCATAACTGCCATACGAAAAAAATGAACAAACCAATCAAAAATTCGCTACGATGCCTACAAAAAATGACAATCCAACATTAAAAAATCATACAGCTATAAAAAAGACAAAACCCAACATCAAAATCAATTACAACTAACATCTATAGGAAAACTCGACAAACCAAATCAAAACATAGAGATGCCTATCAAAAAATGACAAACACAACCATCAAAACATCAATCACATGCCTACAACAAAATAAAGCAAACTTATAATGAAAAATCATACATAGCCTACAAAAATGGACAAACCAAATCCAAAAACACATACAGCCTACAAAAAAATGACAAACCAAATCAAAATCATACATGCCTACAAAACATGACAAACCAAATCAAAAAAATACATGCCTCCAAAAAATGACAAAAGAAATCCAAAATCATACATGCCTGCAGAAAATGACATAACCAAATCAAACAATAATAATGCATACAAAAAATGACAAAATAAAAAAAGACAAAATACAATAAATATAGTAAAGACAAACCAAACTCAAAAACATAGATTCCTAAATAAAGTCGAACCAAATAACAAATTAAATATACATGCCTACAAAAAATGACAAACCCAATCAAAAATCAATAATCCTACAAAATGACAAACCAAAATCAAAATCCATACTGCCTACCAAAAAATGACAAATCAAATCAAAAATCATATAATTGCCTACAAAAAATGACAAAAACCAATCACAAATCATACATGCCTACAAAAATGACAAACCAATTCAAAAATCTTACATGCCTACAAAAATGACAAAACAAATCAAAAATCATTAGATGTCTACAAAAAATGACAAACCAATAAAAATACATACCTACAAACAAAATATCTCTGGAAACCAAATTCAAAATGTATACATCAGCTACAAAAAAAATACCACACCACATCAAAAATCAAACATGTTGAAAGAATGTGGTGTTTGTAATTTCTAAATCTGTGGAACCAAAAAAATGACAAAACCAAATCAAAAAATCATATATGCCTAAAGCAAATGACAAACAAAATCAAAACAATGAAAACCTTCATATAAAGACAAACCAAGTCAAAAATCGATAACGCCTAAAAAAGAAACAACCAAATCAAAAATACATACATGCCTCACAAAGAAATGCAAACCAAATCAAAAATCATACAGCTACAAAAAAATGCACAAAACTAAATCCAAAAAATCCAACATGCCTACAAAAATGACATACCAAATCAAAAATCATAACATGCCTCACAAAATGACAAAACCAAATCAAAAATTACATACGATGTACAAAAAATGACAAACCCAATCAAAAATCATACATGCCTACAAAAAATGACAAAACCAAATCCAAAATTGCACTACATGCCTACAAAAAATGACAAACCAAAGCAAAAATTACATGCCTGCAAAAAATGACAAACCAAATCCAAAATCAATACAGGCCTACAAAAAATGACAACCAAAATCAAAAAATCATACAATGACATACAAATAATGACCAACCACAATCAAAAATCATACATGCTCCTACAAAAAAAATTGAACAAAAACAAATCAAAACAATCATACATGCCTACAAAAAATGAGACAATCCAAATTAAAAAATCATACATGCCTATAAAAAATGACAAACCAAATCAAAAATCATACAATACATGCCTATAGAAAATGACAAATCAAAATACTTACTTACAAAACAAAATGACAAACCAAATCAAGAAAAAGTTCCTGGACGGCAAATTAATTACAAACACAAATCAAAAACCATAAATTTTGTAATGATCAATACAAACCAAATCACAAATACTACAATGCCTGACAATCAAAATGACAAACCAAAATCACAAACATCATTAATGGCCTAACAAAAATGATAACACCTGAATATGTAAATCCGCCAAATAAATGCCTACAAAAATGACAAACCAAATCAAAAATCATACATGCCTACAAATAAAGGCAAACTTAATTAAAAATCATACATGCCTACACAAAAAATGACAAACCAAATCAAAAACATACATGCCTACAAAAATGACAAACCAAATCAAAAAATATACATGCCTACGCAAAATGAAAACCAAAATCAAACATACTATGCTCCAAAAATGACAAACCAAATCCAAAATCATACAATGCCTGCAAAAATGCAAACCAAATCAAAAATCAACATCATACAAAAAATACAACATATAAATCTCATAATAATAATAAAAAAGATGACAAACAAAACACAAAAATCATACATGCCTACCAAAAAAAGATCGACCAACCAAATAAAACATTATAATTACGAATGCCATACACAAAATGACAAACCCAATCCAAAAAAGTATAACAATGCCTACAAAACCATGACAAACAAATCAAAAATCATCACATGCCTACCAAAAAAACAAATCAAATCAAAAATCATTAACATGCCTACAAAAAATTACAAACCCAAATCAAAATCATACCATCGCCTACAAAAAATGACAAGAAACCAATTCAAAAATCATACATGCCTACAAAAAAGACAAACCAAAATCCAAAAAATACGTGCTCACAAAAAATGACAAACCAAATCAAAAATCATACATGCCTACAAAAAATGCAAACCAAATCAAATTATACATGCTACAAAATCAACACCAAATAAAAATTACATGCCTACATTAATGACAAAACCAACATCAAAAATCAATTCACATGCTACAAAAATGACAAACAAATCAAAATCATACATGCCTACCAAAAACATGACAAACCCCAAATCAAAAACATAACATGCCTATAAGAAAATGACAACCAGCAAATATACCAACGCCTAAAAACAATGACAACCAACATCCAAACAAATTCAGTTCACCATGCACTACAAAAAAAAATGCATAACCAAAATTCAAAAATCATACCATGCCTACAAAAAATGACCAAACAAATCAAAAAATCAATACATGACTACAAAAAAATGACAAACAAAATCAAACATTCATACATGCCTAACAAAAAATGACAAACACAATCAAAATCATTACATCCTATAGGAAAATGACCAAACCAAGTCAAAACATTCAACATGACCTACAAAAAAATGACAAACCAAATCAAAACATACATACATGCACCAAAAAAAACAAAACCAAATCAAAAAAATATACATATAGCTTTCAAAATAACTGACAAACCAAATCAAAATCATACATGCCTACAAAAAATGACAAACCAAATCAAAAATCAATACATTGCCTACAAAAAATATAAATCCAATCCAAAAATCATTATACACTGCCTACAAAACAAAGACAAAAACCAAATCAAAAATCATACATGCCTAAAAAACATTACAAACCAAATCCAAAAATCACTACAGCCTAACAAAAATGCAGAACAAAATCAAAAAATAATATACTGCCGTACACAAAATGACAAACAAATAAAAATCATAATGCCTACCAAAAAATAACAAACAAATCAAAAATATACATGCACAAAAAATTACAACCAAATCAAAAAATACAATACATGCACTACAAATAAGGCAAACACAAAATCTTCAAAAAATCATACATGCCTACAAAAAATGACAAAACAAATCAAAAAACATTATCATGCCTACAAATTTGAAAACCAAATCCAAAATTCATACAGCCCCCATACAAAAATGCAAACCAAATCAAAAATCAATACATGACATAACAAAAAAATTGACAAACAAATCAAAATCATAATTACAGCCTTTAAAAAAAGGAGACAAAACCATAAAAAATCATATACATGCCTAACAAAAAAAATCGACAAACCCAATCAAAATTCATTCCACAGCCTACAAAAAATAACCAAACAAATCAAAAACACTACATGCCTACAAAAAAATACAATAATCAAATCAAATCAAATCATACCTGCCTACAAAAAAATGACAAACCAATCAAAAAATTACATACACTGCCTACAAAAATAGACAAACCAAAATCAAAAATAATTAATCTAAACAAACAAATTGACAAACACAAAATCAAAATCATACATGCTACAAAAAAATACAACCAAATCAAAAATTATACATTCGCCTATAGAAAATGACAACCAAGTCAAAAAATTATCCATATACAATTGCTACAAAAAAATGACAAAACCAAATCACAAAATCATACATACCTACAAAAAACTGACAAACCAAATCAAAAACATACATGCCTACAAAAAATAACAAAACCAAATCCAAAAATTCATACATGCCTACAAAAAAATGACAAACCAAATAAAAAATCCAACATGCCTTACAAAAAATGAGCAAAACAAATCAAAACATCAAATTCCTACACATTAAAGCAAACAAATCAAAAATACAATACAATCGCCATACAAAAATACCAACAAACCAAAATCAAAATCCATACATGCCTACAAAAAATGACAAACAAATCAAAAAATATATACGATGCACACACAAAAATGACAAACCAAATCAAAATTCATACATGCCTATAAAAAAATGAAAAACCAAGTCAAAAATCATACATGCCTACAAGAAAAATGACAAACAAAATCAAAAATCATACATGCCTACAAAAAACACTGACAAACCAAATCAAAAATCATACATTGCCTACAAAAAATGACAAACCAAATCAAAAATTATACTTGCTTACAAAAAATGACAAACCAAATCAAACACAATACTTGCCCACAAAAAATGGACAAACAACATCAAACAATGATACATCCTACAAAAAAGACAAACCAATGCAAAAATGTATACCATACCCTTACAAAAATGACAAAACAAATCACAACTCAAACATGCTGCAAAAAAGACCAAACCAAATCAAAAGAATCCATACCATGCCTATAAAAACATGACAAAACCCAACACTCAAACAAAATCCAACATGACCTACAAAAAAAATCGAACAAACCAAAAATCAAAAAAAAATAAATGCCTACAAAAATGACAAACCAAAATTCAACAATCATTACATGCCTTCACAAAAAAATCACAAACCAAGCATCCACAATATCACTACATGCCTACAAAAAATGACACACAAATCAAAAATCATACATGCCTACACAAAAATGGACAAAACAAATCAAAAATCATACATGCCTACAAAAATAACCAAACCAAATCAAAAAAATCACAAACATATGCACCACAAAAAATGACAAACCCCAAATCAAAAATCCATACCACATCCTACAACAAACATGACAAAACCAAAATCAAAAATACAACATACACTGCTAAAAAAAATGACACAACAAATCAAAAAGCAAACATACCTCAAAAAAAACATGACAACACAAATAAACTATTACTGCCTACAACAATGACAACCAAATCAAAAAAATCCAACCATTGCCTACAAAACCACATGATAAATCCAACATCAATCAAACTTCATCAATGCCTAACAAAAAAACTGACAATCAAAGTCAACAAATTAAATGCCTATACAAAATCACAAAACCAAATCCAAAAACACATGCCTCAAAAAAAATGACAAACCAAATCAAAAACTATACATGCCTACAAAAAATTACAAACCAAAATCAAAAATCAAAATGATACTAATTGGCATACAAACAAATCAAAAATCTTCATTAATTCAATTATAAAAGATCTCTCATCATTAACATTCTTACAAAACAATGACAAACAAATACAAAAAATCATACAGCGCCGTGTCAAAAAAAACATGACAAATCAAAACTAAATTACATATGCCTACCAAAAAAGACCAAACCCACAATCAAAACATACATACATGCCTCACAAAAACATGAACAAAACCAAATCAAAAAATCAATACTACGCTACAACAAAAAATGACACACCCAAATCAAAAAATCCATACACTGCCTACAAAAAAATGATAATCCAAATCAAAAATCATACATGCCATACAAAACAATGACAAACCAAATCAAAAATACACTGCCACAAAAATTACCAAACACACAATACAAACATCAGACAATGCCTAACAAAAAATGAGAAACCACAATCAAAATTATACATGCCTACAAAAAATGAAAACCAATTCAAAATACAAATCATACATGCCCACAAAAAATGACAAACAAATCAAAAATATCGTACCTTAAGATTTATAAGGAAAATATTCCCAATCCATACATGCCTAACAATAAAGGAAACCCAAGCAATCAAAAAATTCATACATGCCTACAAAAAATGACAACCAAAATCAGAAGACATACACCCTACAAAAATTGCACACAAATCCAAAATCATACCTGCCTACAAAAAAAATGCAAACCAAATCAAAAATAATACATACATGCCTACAAAGAATGACAAACCAAATCAAAAAATAAAACATGCACTTAAAAACCAGGAAAACAAGAAAAACAATCTATCTACAATAGCCTACGAAAAATGAACACAAACCAACAAAAAAATCTAACATGCCTTACAAACAGCAACCACAAAACAAAAAACACAACCAAAATCACAGAAACCCGCATCCTACACAGTCATAACTCAATTAAAATATTACAAATGAATATTAACAAAATAAAAAGCAAACACAAAGAACTACTGTATACACTAGCAAAAGACAACACATACAATAACAAAATACCTACAGTAAGTACAAACAAGAATGACCAAACCAAATAAAAAAATCATAGACTGTCTACACACACTACAAATTAAATTCCGAAATATCATCAGTCATAATTAACATCTCACAAACAACAATCAAATAACCACATATAAATCAATTAACGTACATCAGCAAAAAAGGTTACAACATACTTAAAATTCACAAACTCAAACAAAAAATCCACTTAACATGTACTGTTCAAACAAAAAATCGACTTAATGAATCATGCAATTAAAACTAGACAAACCAAAGATCAACAACATCACAAGCTGCAGCTACACAAAAATCACAACCATCACCATCAATCAGTTAAAACAAAACATCAGCATACTAGAAAAGACAACCAAGTCCAAAAACTACCTACACGCCTAAAGAAATGAGCCAACCAAAATCAAAAATCATACCATGCTCAAAAAAATAGCGCAACCAAACAAAAAAATCATAACATGCTACAGAAAAATGACAAAACTAAATATTTTTATGATTATCTTGAAATAATTTATGACATAAACAAAGCAAAAAATAAATCCATAGCAATACAAAAAAAAATGAGGGAAATAAATCACATCCATTATCCTTTAACACCACCAAAAAATGCCACAACCAAAAATCCCAAAAACATAATGCCTCCAAAAACAACATGACACAACCCAAATCCAAAACCATAACATCAGCCTGCAAAACATGCCAAACCAAATACAAACCATACATGCACTACACAAAAAATGACAAAAAAAAATCAAAAATCATACACTGACTAATAAAAAATGACAACCAAATAACAAATCATTAACCATGCCACAAAAAAATGAACAACAATAAAAAATTCTAACACTGCTACTTCTCAATCGATTCATCGTTTCTTCGACAAAAATGACAAGCCAAAATCAAAAAATCATCATGCACTAACCAAAAAAATGACACAACTCAAATGCACCAACAACTCATACATTTCTACAAAAAATGACAAACCAAATCAAAAAATCATACATGCTTACAAAAAAATGACAAACCACATTCAGAATCACATTCATGCCGTATCAAATGAGGGCAAATAAAAAATCATGAATGTCTACAAAAATCGACAAACCAAATCAAAAATCATAACATGCCTACCACAAATTGCACAACCAAACTCAAAAATTTACACTGCTACAAAAAATTACCACACTCAAATCAAAAATTACATACATGCCTAACAAAAAAAATCACCCAAACCAAATCAAAAATCATCACTGCCTACAAAAAATGGACAAACCCAAACAAAAACTCATACATCCCTACCAAAAAATGACAAACCAATCAAACAAACTCATACATGCTATAGAACAAATGCACACCAAGTCAACAAATCCATACACGCCTAAAAAAAGACCAACACAAATCAAAATAATAACATCTACAAAAAATGGCAAAACAAATCAAAAATCAATACCATGCTACACAAAAACATGACAAACAGAAAATCAAAATCATACCATCGCCTACAAACAAACTGACCAATACCAAATCAAAAATCACTACATGCCTACAAAAAAATGACAAACCAAATCAAAAATCACACATCTACAAAACATGACAAACCAAATCAAAAATATATGCACTAACAAAAAACAATCGACAACCAAAATCAAAAATCAACCCATGCTAACAAAAAACAATGACAAAACCAAATCAAAAATTATACATGCCTAACACAAGAAAATGACAAACCAAAATATCAAAAACATTCATTAATAGCCTACAAAAAATGATCAACCAAATCCAAAAAATCAATTAAAATGCCTACAAAACAAAAATGACCAAACCAAAATCAAAATTCATACAGCCTAAAACTAAAGGCCAAACTCTACATCAAAAAATAATACCAATGCCTACAAAAAATGACAAAAACAAATAAAAAAACAATACACCTACAAAAAAAATGAAAAACCAAATCAAAAATCCATACCATGCCTACCAAAATGTACAAACCAACATCAAAAAACACCATGCCTCAAAAAATGACAAACAAATCCAAAATCATTACATGCCTGTACAAATATGCGCTTTCTAAAAATTATGAGGTAAATCGCAACAAAAAATTGACAAAAAAATATGGAAGGTAAATAGAAGTAACGTGTACTGACATAAACAGTAATCCTCGAACATACATGCCTAGAAAAAAAACAAACCAAAAATAAAAAAAATTTATACAGCCTACAAACAATGACAAACACCCAAACCCAAGATACGTAATGTCTGTAAAAAAGAGACAGGAACAAAATCAAAAATTCACCTCTCAAATTCCACATAAATCAAAAATTCATCACATGCCCTACAAAAAATGACAAACCAAGTTCACAAATCATTTACATGCCTACCCAACCTATTTCTAAATATTTAACAACACTTAACAAAAAATTAACCAAACCAAATCAAAAATCATGATGTCTACAAAAAAATGACAAACCCAAATCAAATAATCATCTTTACATCTACCAAAAAATTGCAAACCAAACAATTCAAACATCTCATAACCATCTGACCTTTACAAAAAAATTACACACCCAAATCAAAAATACATACATGCTGACAAACAAATGACACACACCAAATCAAAAAATCATAACATGCTACAAAAAATGACAACCAAATCAAAACAAAATACATGCCTACAAAAAATTTGACAAACCAAATCAAACAAACATCATACATGCTATAGAAAATACACACCAAGTCAAATATCGATATACGCAATGAATGATGAAACCAAACATAATCAAAAATCATACAGCCTAACAAAAACATGGAAACCAAAAATCAAAAATCATACAGCCTCACAAAAAATGCGCAAAACACAAATCAAAGAAATCATACATGCTCACAAAAAGATGACAAACTAAATCAACAAAATCATCAGCCGATAACGCTACAAAAAATAACATACAAAATATCAAAAATCCAATACATCGCTACAAAAATGACAAAACAAATCCAAAAGAATCATACATGCCTACCACAAATAACAAACAAAATCAAAAAAAAAACCATCGACATTAGCCTCCATTCTTCCTAAATCCTCAGTCATCACGATGCCTGCAAAAATGCAAACCAAATCAAAAATCATCATGCCTACAAAAAATGACAAAAAAAATATCAAAAATCTTTACATGACCATATAAAAAATGAAAACCAAAATCAAAATCATACTTGCCCAAAAAATCCGACAAACACAAAAAAAAAATTTATACATCTGCTCCAAATCCGACCCCAATCAAAAAATTCACTACATGCCTACAGGTTAAGGACGGAGCGCAGCGGAATCGTTGCATACCACCAAAAAACTGACAAAATCAAATCCAAAATTTCAGTCAATTGCCTAGCCAGCGATTCTGTTAGCGCTATTACGAATACAAAAGGTCTTCTAAAATGGACAAACCAATTACAAACAAATCAATACATGACCTACAAAAAAATAGTCCAACATACCAAATCAAAAAATCATTAAGATTATACAAAAAGTGACAAAGCCAAATCAAAAATTCACATTAATTACATGCTACAAAAAATTGCAACACCAAATCACAATATACGAATGCCTACACAAAAATACACACAAATACAAAAAAATACATAAACACGACAACAAAACTGACACAACAAAACCAAATCAAAAACAATAATCAATAACAAAAAATGACAAACCAAATCAAAAAATCATACATGCCTACAAAACAATGACAAACCAAATAATCAAATCACACAAATACCAATACATTGGGACACCTACTAGAAGCCAAATTAGACAAACACAACAGTACCAAAACAATTCAAACACGCACATATAAAAACAATGACACAACAAATGAAAAATCAACATACGCCTACCAAAAATGGACAACCAAATCAAAAAATCAGTACATGCGTACAACGAAATTGAAAATAAATACAAAAAACTATTTTGTAAGAGTAAATGACAAACCAAATCAAAAAATCATACATGCCTACAAAAATAGAGCAGTAAATCAAAAAATCAAACAGCCCTCCAAAAAAATGACAAACCAAATCAAGAAATCATACGCCAGCAAAAAATGGACAAAACCAAACAATAAATTCATTACACATGCCTATGAAAATCTGACAAACCAAGTCAAACAATCGAACACGGCCGTAAACAAACAATACACCAACCAAATCAAAATCTACATGCCCTACAAAAAATGAAAAAAATCAAAAATCATACATGCCATATAAAAAATGACAAACAAATCAAATCATAACAGGACCTTACAAAAAATGGACAAACCAAATAAAAAATTTATACATGCCTACAAAAAAAAAAAAATCAAAAATCATACATACCTACAAAAAATGACAAGCCAAACAAAAAATCATATACATGCCTACCAAAAAAAATGACAAACCACCAATCAAAAATCATACATGCCTAAAAAAATGACCAACACCAACATCATATATTAATTGTCGGCCATGAACAGGGAAAGAACAAACCAATTCAAAGCTTAGCTGTATAATCTTTTGCACACGCACAGCATTCTACTTAGTACGATGTCTACAAAATGACAAAAACCAAATCAAAAGATCATACATCTACAAAAAATGCAAACAAATCAAAATACAACATGACCTACAAAACCATTACACACCAAATCAAATCAATACATGGCCTACAAAAAATGACAAACAAATCAAAAATATACATGCCTACAAAAAATGACAACCCAAATCAAAAATCATAAATGCTCACAAAAAATGGACAACCAAACAAAAATCATACATGCTATAGAAAATGAAACAAATCAAAAAAACATACACGACCTAAAAAAAAAATGAACCGAACCAAATGAAAAATCATCATGCCTACAAAAAATGGCCAAACCAAATCAAACACGTTACATGCTAGCAAAACAATGACAAAACTAAATCCAAAATCATTTACATGCCTACAAAAAATGGACATACCAAATCAAAAATCATACTGCCTAAATAAATATGACAACCAAAATCAAGAGATAAAACTGACCTTACAAAAAATGACAACCAAATCAAAAATCATATGCATGCCTACAAAAAATGACAAACAATACTCAAAAAATCATACAGCCATACCAAAAAAATGACAAACCAAAATCAAAAATCCATACATGCCTACAAAAAAATGACAAACCAAATCAAAAATCCTACATACCTACAAAAATTGACAAACCAAATCAAAAATCATACACGATGACTACAAAAATGACAAACCAAATCAAATTACAATGCCTACAAAAAATGACAAACAAATCAAAAAAATCATACATGCCTACAAAAAATGACAAACCAATCAAAACAATTCCATACATGCCTACAAACAAATACAAAGCCAAATCAAAAATAATACAATGCCAGACTTAGAACAATTGACAAACCAAGTCAACAAATCATTAAGCCTTACAAAAAATGACAAACCAACAATTCAAAAATAATACATGCCTACAAAAAATGACACAATCAAATCAAAAATCAATATACATAGCCTACAAAAATTGACGACACCCAAATCCAAAAATCATAGATGCCTACCAAACAATGACAACCAAAATCCAAAATCAATACATGCCTACAAAAATGCAAACAAATAAAGTACATATACTTGCATACAAACAAATGACAAACCAAATCAAAAAATACATGCCTATAAAAAAATGACAAACCAAATCAAAAAATCATACAAGCCTACAAAAAATGACAAACAAATAAAAAAATCATACATGCCTACAAAAAGAATCACAAACTCAAATCAAAAATCGATAATATGCACTTACAAAAATCGACAAACCAAATCAGAAAATCATACATTGCGCTACAAAAAAAATGACAATACCAAATCAAAAATCATACATGCCTACAAAAAATTGCAACCAAATCAAAAATCAATACATGCCTTACAAAAAAATGACCAAAAAACCCAAATCAAACATCATACATGCCTACAAAAAATGACAAACCAACATCAAAAATTCATAAGATGTCTACAAAAAATGACCAAACCAAATCATAAAATCATACATGCCTAACAAAAAATTACAAACCAAATCAAATAATACATCACAAAAATTAACACCAAATCAAAAATCAAACATGAATACAAAAAATGACAAACCACAAATCAAAAATCATACATGCATACAAAAAATACAACCAAATCAAAAATCATAACATGCTACAAACAAAACTGAACAAACCAATCAAAAAATCATACATGACCTATAGAAAATAGGACAAACCCAAGTCCAAAAATCATATGCCTAAAAATGACAAACCAAATCAAAAAAAATGTCATACATGCCTACAAAAAAGACAAACCAAAATCAAAAATCATACATGCCTTTAGAAAATGAATAACCACCAATTCAAAATACATTGATGCCTACAAAAAATGACAAACCAAACAAAAATCATACATGCCTACAAAAAATGACAAACAAATTCAAAAATCATACAGCCTACATAAAAATGACAACAATATCAAAACAAATTATACATGGCCTACAAAATGACAAGCCAAATCAAAAATCATACAAGCCTACAACAAAATGACAAACCAATTAAAATACATACTTACACTAAAAACAAATGACAGAACCCAAAGTTACATAAGACTTGCCCACAAAAAAATGACAAACCAAATCAAAAATCATTACATGCTAAACAAAAATGACAAGAAACCAAATCAAAAATCATACAAGCCTACAAAAAAATGACAAACCAAATCAACAAATCATCACTTGCCTACAAAACAATGACAAACCTAAATACAAAAATATACAGCCTACAAAAGAATGACAATCCAATTCAAAAATTCATACATGCCTATACAAAAATGACAAACCCAAATCACAAAATCAATACAAATTAACATGACATAGAAAATTGACAAACAAATCAAAAATCATAAATGCCTACAAAAAAATGACAAAACCAAATCAAAAATCATACATGCCTACAAATAAAGGCAAACTTAATTAAAATCATACATGCCTACAAAAAATGACAAACAAATCAAAAATATCGTACCTTAAGATTTATAAGGAAAATCCAGGTACCAGGAAGTCTCCATCGGCCTACCAAAATACACAAACCAAATCAAAAACACTACATTCTCAAAAAATGACAAACCAAATCCAAAATCATACATGCCTGCAAAAAATGCCAAACCAATCAAAAAAAATAATACATGCATTCATAAACTTAAAGATATAATCTGTAGAGTATTCAAAGCCTATAAAACCGACGAACAAGTGTAAAATCATAACATGCACTACAAAAAATGACAAACCAAATAAAAAATTTATACATGCCTACAAAAAATGACCAACCAAATCAAAAAATCATACATGCCTACAAAAAAGACAACACAATCAAAAATATTAATGCCTACAAAAAACATGACAAATCAAAAATCAAAAATATACATGCCTACAAAAAGACAAACCATATGAAAACGCCAAACATGCCTACAAAAATGACAAAGAGTACAAAGACGCAAAAAGCGTACATAAGGAAATACAAATTAAAATCAAAATCATAATGTCTACAAAAAATGACAAACCAAATCAAAAATCATACATGCCATACAAAATTGCAAACCAACATCAATTATACTATGCCACAAAAAATACACACCAAATCAAAAACAATCATCATGCTACAAAAAAATGGACAAACACAAACTCAAAAATCATACATAGCCTACAAAAAAATGACAAACTCCAAATCAAAAATCATACCATGCCTCTACAAAACAATGAACAAACCAAATCAAAAATGCATATCATGCCATAGAAAATGAACAACCAAGTCAAAAATCATACACGCCTAAAAAAATGACCAAACCAAATCAAAAATAATACATGCCTACAAAAAATGGAAAAATATAAACAAAAAAGTCATACATCACTACAAAAAAATGACAAACTAAATCAATAAATCATAACATTGCCTACAAAAAATGACCATACCAAATCAAAAATACATACATGCTACAAAAAAATGACAAACCCAAATCAAAAATATACATGCCTACAAAAATAGACAAACAAATCAAAAATCATACATGCCTACAAAAAAATGACAAACCAAATCAGAAATAATATTACATGCCTACAAAAAATGACAAACCAAATCAAAAATAACATGCTGCAAAAATGACAAACCACAATAAAAATACTACGCCTACAAAAAATGACTAAACCAAATCAAAAATCATTACATGACTACAAAAATGACCAAAACAAATCAAAAATCATACATGACTACAAAAAATGACAAACCAAACAAAATATTGTACCTTAAAGATTTATAAGGAAATGCAAAAAATCATAATCCTACAAAAATGACAACCAAATCAAAAATCATACATGCCTTAAAAAATGACAAGCCACAAATCAAAAATCATACATGACTACAAAAAAATGACAAACCAAATCAAAACAAAACTACAACAAATTACAAAACAAATCAAAATATGACATGCCTACAAAAAATGACAAACAATCATAAAAATTTATACATGCCTAAAAAAACTGAACAAACCAAATCAACAAGATCATAAATGCCTACAAAAAATGATAAACCAAACATCAAAAAATCAAAATCACTACCACAAAAAATGAAAACAAACCACAATCAAAAATCATACGATGCCTAAACTAAAGCAAAATCTAATCAAAAATCAATACAATGCCTACAAAAAATGAAAACCCAATTCAAAATATCATACAACTGCCTAACAAAAAATGACAAACCAAAATTAAAAATCATACATGCCTACCAAAATGACAAACCAAATCAACAAACATACAGCTCTAAAAAATGACAAACCAAATCAAAATCATACAGGCCTACAAAAAAACACCAAATCAAAAATCATACATGCATACAAAAAATGACAAAAAAAATCAAAATCAATGAGTGCTATAAAAAATGACAAACCAAATCAAAAATTATACATGCCTACAAAAAAATGACAAACCAAATAAAAAATTTATTACATGCACAAGAAATGACAACCCAAGTCAAAAATACATACCATGCTACAACAAATGAGACCAACAATCAAAAACAATCATTACATGACCTACCAAATGACAAATCAATCAAAAATCATAACATGACACAAAAAATGACAACCCAACATCAAAAAAATCATACATGCCTACAAAAATGACAACCAATTCAAAATAAATACATTGCCTACAAAAAATGACAAACCAAACAAATTTTTGTACCTTACAAAAAAATGACAAACCAAATCAAAAACATACACCTACAAAAAAAAATTGCAAACCAAAATCAAATATATACAGCCTACAAAAAATTAACACCAAATCAAAAAATCATACATGCCTACCAAAAAATGACAAACCAAATCAAAAAATATACATGCCTACAAAAATGACAAACCAAATCAAAAAATCATACATGCTACAAAAAATGACAAACCAAATCAAAATCATACATGCCTATAGAAAAATGACACAAGTCAAAAGAATCATACACGCCTAAAAAAAATGACCAACCAAATCAAAAATCATACAAGTTAAAAAAAATGGCAAACCAAATCAAAAATCATACATCCCTACAAAAAATGACAAACCAAATCAAAAATCATATGCATCACAAAAAATGAAACCCAAAATCCAAAACATACATGCTACAAACAAACTGACAACCAAATCAAAACAATCAGTACATGCCTATAGAAAACATCGACATAAACCAACGTCAAAAAATCATACATGGCCTACAATAGAAAATGCAAGACCAAAAGTCAAAAACATACAGCCTACCAAAAGCACAAAAAATCAAAAATCATACAGCCTTCAAAAAAAATGACAAACCAAATCAAAACTCATCACTTCCTACAAAAAAATGACCAAACCAATCAAAAATCATACCATGCTACAAAGAAAGATCATCCAACATCAAAAAATTCATACATGCCTACAAAAAATGACAAAAGCCAAATCAAAATCATAACCAAAAAATTACAAACCCAAATCAAAACATACATCGCCCACAGAATGAGAAACCAAAATCAACAAATCTATAAACATGCTACAAAAAATGTACAACAATAAAAAATCATAAGCTACAAAACATGAAAACCAAATCAAAAATCATACTGCCTCCAAAAAATGACATCACCAATCCAAACATCATACATGCCTACAATATAAAGGCACCAAAATCAAAAAATTACTATGCCCTACAAAAATTGACAAACCAAATCAAAAAAAAACATACATACGTCCTACCAAATGACAAACAATCAAATTCATCAATCATCCTCAAAAAATGCAAACCACAAATCAAAAAACAATACCATGCATACAAAAAAATGAACAACCAAATCAAAAATAATAAATGCCTTCTAAAAACAAGGGACCAAACACCAAATAAAAAAAATCTATACATGCCTACAAAAAAATGACAAAACCCAATCAAAAATCATAACATGGCCTAAAAAAAAACAAAGCCAAATCAAAAACAAACATTACATGCCTAACAAAAAAATGCAACAAATAAATCCAAAATCAGTACATGCCTACAAAAAATGAAACCAAATCAAAAATCAATACATGCCGACAAAAAATGACAAAACCAAATCAAAAATCATACATGCCTACAAAAATGACACAAACCAAATCAAAAATCATACATTCCTACAAAAATGACAAAACAAACATCAAAAATCATACATGCCTATAGAAAATGACAACCAATCCTAAACACACCTTACAATGCCTCCATAAATTGGCAAACCAAATCAAATATCATACAAATACAGATTATAGACACAAACAAACTAAAAATATTACATGACTACAAAAATGACAAACCAAATCAAAAAATCATACATGCCTACAAAAATAACAAACCAAGTGGCAACACTATAACATGACCTACAAAAAATGAAAAAGCAAACTCAAGAATCATAAATAATTTAAAGTATATGGAAACCAAATCAAAAATCATACCCATGACCTACAAACATAACAAACCAAAATCAAAAATCATACATGCCCTATACAAAAAATGACAAACCAAATCATAAAACATACAATGCACACAAAAAATGACAAACCAAATCAAAAATCATACAGTTGCCTTAGAAGAATGACACAAAACCAAGTAAAAGATCATACCATGCCTAAAAACAAATGACCAAACAAAAATAAAAAAAAATCATACATGCCTACAAAAGAAATGACAAACCAAATTCAAAACTACACTGCTAACAAAAAAATGACACAACCAAATAAAAAATCATACCATGCTTACAAAAATCGGACAAACCAAATCAAAACATTCATACTTTCCTACAATAAAATACAAACCAAATCAAAAAATACAATACAATCGCCTATCAAAAAATCCGAACACAACCCACACATCACAAAATCTATACATATCCCTACAAAAAACATGACCAAAACCAAATCACAAAAAAATACATAACATCGCTGCCAAACGAAATCGACAAACAAATCAAAAAATTCCGATACACATGCCACTATAAAAAAACTGACAAACCAACATCCAACACATCCATACACTTCCACCTACAAAAAACTGAAAACCAACATCCACAAAATCACTAATCTCCTACCAACAACATGACAAAGCACAAATCAAACACACATCATACATGCCGTACAAAACAATACAAAACCACACACAATCACTCACTACTAATGCCTACAACAAACTACAACCAACACTCCAACAACATTAACATTCCCTACGAAGAAACCGATCGACAACACCCAAATCCAAAATCATAACATGCCTACAAACACATAACAAACCAAATACAAAGATCATCAACGTGCCCTACATAAACATCTAGACAAACCAAATCAAAAATCATAGACTGCCACAGAAACAATTGTCACCCAACCAAATCCAAAAAATGCTACATGCACTAACAAACACACTGACAAAAACAAATCAAAAATCATACATCCCTAACAAAAAATGACAAACCAAATAAATATTAATGCCTACAAAAATGAACCAACAAATTCAACAAATCATACAGCCTACAAAAAAGTTGATCAATCCAAATCAAAACTGCAACCATGCCTACCAAACAATGACAACCCAAATACACACAATCCTACATGCTACAAAAAACTTACACAACCAAATCAAAAATAACATGCCTACCAAGAAAATGACAAACAAATCAAAAATATCGTACCTTAAGATTTATAAGGAACCCAAAATCAAAACATCATTAATGCTACAAATCTACAAACCAAATCAAAATCATTGACATCGCCTAGCAAAACAATCACAAACGAAAATCCAAAAATCAGTACTGCCTACAAAAAATGACAAACAAATTCAAAAACATCACATCGCCTTCAAAAAATGACAATTCAAAAAATTCACATGCCTACACAAAAAAGACAAACCAAATCAAAAATCTTACATGCCTACAAAATGACAAACCAAATCAAAAATCATACTGCCTACCAAAAAATGACAAACCAAATCCAAAAAAATCATAATGCCTACAAACAAATATAATCCAAATCAAACAATCATAATGCCTACAAAATAATTAACAAACCAAATCAAAAATACATACATGCCTACAAAAATTGACAAACAAATACAAAATCATACATGACCTACAAAAAATAGAAACCAAATTCAAAATACATAGATCCTACAAAAAATGACAAACAAATACATAAAATCATACAGGCCTACAAAAATGACAAACCAAATCAAAAATCATACATGCACACAAAAAATGACAAACCCATTCAAAAATCATACATGCCTACAAATAAAGGCAAACCAAATCAAAATCATAACATGCTACAAAAATAATGAAAACCAAAATCATCACTTTACATGCCTACAAAAATTGACAAACCAAATCCAAAATCATACATGCCTAAAAAATGCAAACAAATCAAAAATCCATACAGCAATGACAAAAAATAGACAAACCAAGATCAAAAATAAACATAGCTTAAAAAACAGGACAACCAAATAAAAAAAATTATTACATGCCTACAAAAAATGACAACCCAAATCAAAATCATACATGCCTACAAAAAATAACAAACCAAATCAAAAAACATACCCATGCCTACAAAAAATTGCACAACATCAAAATCAAAAATATACATGCGCTACAAAATAATGACAAACCAAATCAAAAAATCATACATGCCTACAAAAAATGACAAACCAATCAAAAATCATACATGCCTACAAAACATGACACGCACAAAACCAAATCAAAAAAATGAATTCTACAAAAATTAACAAACCAATTAAAATCATAATTGCCTACAAAAAATTACATACCAAATCAAATCACAGCCGCTTACAACAACATGAACACACCAATCAAAAACTACATGCCTACAAAATGACAAACCAATCAAAAATACATACATGCTGACAAAAAATGACAAACCCAAACCAAAAATCATACATGCCTACAAAAATAGGACAAACAAACCAAATCAAAAAATCATACATGCCTCACAAAAATGAAAACACAAATCAAAAATCATAGCATGACCTATATCGAATAAGAACCAAGTCAAAAATCATACACGCTAAAAAAATGACAACCAATCCAAAATCATTAAATGAGCTACAAAATGAAACCAAATCAAAATCAAATTCCTACAAAAAATGAACAAACTAAATCAAACATTCATAATGCTACAAAAAATGACATAACCAAATCAAAAATCGATAAATGCTCAAACAATTGACAAACCAAATCAAAATCTAAATGACATGAACCAAATGACAACCAACAAAAAACATACATGCCTCACAAAAAATGAGCAAACCAAATCCAAATACATACCATGCCGCAAAAAATCGCAACAAAATCAAATCATACATGCATATCTCTCTTTTT
>JABUQX010036361.1:0-38837 GCA_015478945.1 Trachelipus rathkii | reverse complement strand
GCTAGCCAACTTAGATTTTTCCGTCAGTCCTAGCCCTCAGTTAAAAATACATTTTTCTTATTTTTTTTAGGGGCTATATACAATTTGTGAGCGCAACGCACGAAATCATTCTCCGTAGTCAGGAACTAGGCCGAGAGGACCCGACTCCTTCCTTCTTGCGTTTAGCCTGATTATTATTTGGTTAAACAAAAAAAATTAAAACAAAATGACACTAGACTAGATTCAGGTGTAAAGAGGAATGTGGTAGTAAGCAATAATGAAAGGTAAAAAGAGAAACACAACAGATGTAAAATATTTATCGTACAGTTACTCTGACTTCTTTAAAACTGACATTAATTTTCAATATATTTATAAAGAAGATTAATTTTTCTCTTTTTTTCTTTTTGCCACAAAAATTTGCAGATTCTAATAAATACTTATCTAACTTTACTTTTAAATAAACTTCTTTGAAAGTCTCTTGAAAACTCGACCCCCCTTTCTGCTATTTTGCACACACACACACACCACACACCACCACACCACACCACACACAACATATTTATAACTACTACTTATATAATATAACTATGTTATTATATATATAGTAAAGTATATATATATATATATCATATACATACTACTATATATATACATATATATATGATATAATACTTCGTAATATCTGCTACACTATGATATACTATACTATACTTTACTATACTAATACATATACGTGTAGGGTGAGTATAATATATATATCATATATACTATATATATATTATATATAACTATATATATATTTATTATCATATAGTTATAATATATAATTTCTGATATACTATACTGATATACTATAATATATATAATATATATATCGTACCATATATATAATAATAAGTATTTTATACTATATATACGTACTAACCTATAGTAAGTATAGGTACGTATATAATTTATTATGCTAGTAGTATATAATATATATTTATATAGAATACATATACTTAATATATAGTATATATTTATAGATTTATATGTTGAGGATAGTACTATAGTGTTTATACTAATGAATTGATTTTACTCTACTTATGTTACTTAATGATAGATGTATATAGCCCTGAATTAGTGCGAAGAGCTAGTAGTAATTGAATGTAGTGATATCTTATAATACTATGAGCCTAAAATTGGTATATATTATTATACCTGGGCCTTATCTGAGGTTTGATTGATGGTAGGTAGTGTAGAAGCTGTATATGAGGTATAACTATAGTGTCAATAACCCCGTATGGGTATTCATTAGAGCTTAGTACTATGTGTTAGGATTGATCATATAACAATATAGAGTTGATGCTCATATTTATAGTGTGATGGTATTGTTGAGTTCAGTGTTGTATATCTATAATGTTATAATTTGCAGGATAGGATACCTGATACTGATGTAGGGTAGATTACTTTTTAGTATCTATATAATAGTATAGTATATGTATTAATACTTTATAATAATATATTATATATATGATATAGTATGAGTCGTTTCTGTCCCTTACGACGCATATTCTGTAAATCTTATTTTTAACGCAGATTAATTCCCATCTTATTTCCATCCATCCACAAATCCATATCATACATAAATTCCATATAGAAAAAAAAGTACCATAAAAAAAAAAAAAAAGAAAAAGTGTAGGAAATGTAAAAACAAAGACAATACCTAATATCAATATCGAATCAGTACTCAGCTCCTTTACAACGAGCTATTATGGGAGTTTCACTTAAAATAATTAACATATGGTATTAATTAAATTAAGATAGTAATTATCATTTCAAACTATCTAACATTTACAAGACATATTCAGTTATATGACAGATATGTTTTAGTGAAAGAATAACAGTGAGTACATATGATTGGTGTAATATAATTACTATGTAATTATATACATGTAATTAGTTAAAAATCCAGTAAAAGTATTTCTCCTTAATTATTCATTTAGCATATTTACTCTCAACAATGAACTTACACTACTAAAAATATTCAGACCAGAAGATTGAAGTATATATATATAAGTTAGTATATATATATATATATATATATATCATTATATTCATATATTATAGCTATTATATATACTATATAATAATTTATACTATTCATAATATATAGTATTATACTATAATATATAATATACTAGTATATTATATAACTATATATATATATTCAAAACTATAGTTTTGAATATATATTATATCAAATTATATTCAAAAATACATAAAAATATCATAATATAAAAATGTTCTGGAATTAGTTATTAAAATATAAATTATAATTATTCATTGTTATAATTTTACTACGTTTTTATAAAAACTCGTAAAACATAATGTAATTTAAAATTGTTGTTTATAGATTGCCTACACAATATTTCACAATTTATTATTAATTATTATTATGTTATATTATTATTATTTTTCTATATTATTATCTATTTATTATATTGATTATTCATTTATTTCTTATATTATTATTATCTATTATATATATTAGATATCATATTATTATTATATCATATTATTAATGTTGATATTGGTTCTTTATTCATTTATCATTCATTTGGAATTTGATTCTTACAATTTTCTTTTCTCCCATCCCATTATTATTATTAGTTATTATAAGGGTAATTATTATTATTCCATTATTATGATATATTTAATGTGATACCGGTCAGATTATCCTGCTATTCGCAATCAGCATGGCTATTATATCTACCTTACTTCATTATTATCTATTAGTGGTATGTATTGGACTGCCCACTGTCAATATTTGTTGCGAGGCCAGTACATTTAATTATTCGATAATATTTTGTCTGTCCTAAAAACAAACACAGCGAACGCGTTGGGTCTATTGCCAATCAATAATGCATTAAATACAATTCCTCTAGTAAATAACCTATAATTAGAATAAAGAAGTTCATAATACTTCTACTATTAATTTAAAAATATAAATTATTAAACGTGCCCAGCCCACAGTATATATATACCTCTGCTCCACGACGCGAATCCGAGTCAGCCAGCTTACCATATATTTATGGTCTCGGTATAATCAGAAAATTACCATCGGTCTGTTATTTTAAGATTACAAATAAAGACCACGAGAAATGATAAAAACGTTTCAATAAAAATATATATTGAATCATAACCATATATATATATATAACTTATCGAAATTACATAACTATTTATGGAATTATAACCAAAAATGGTTATATGAGTTGAGATTTATTGTCCTTTTTATCATTATCTAGGATATGGACAATTCCCCAATTTTAAAGGAAACTGATCTCATCTAAATATTATGTTGAACTCTAAATTGTCACTCCTCCGACTGAAAAGTCTGATTGTGCTCTAACCTAATACCATTAGTTTACCAAAGGCTCGTCTATCCATTTAGTCTGAATGTTCGCAAACTAATGGCGATTTCTAAGATCTGTAAGACCTTATAAAACCTTGAGTCAGTCCTCACACCACTCTCCTTACTTCTTCCGCTCCAACGCTCTCACATCTCTCTTTCTCTCTCTGTCTGCTCGGGAAGGTACTTAAAGAGGGGTTTCCAGGCGAGCGGATGCAGTATGAATCATACCCTTTCGATTTGACAAATGCGGGGGGGCTGCTCATTAGGGGTTTCGGGGAGTCTGACGGAAAAAGTTAGATATATTTTGATTGGGGCACAAAGCGCGAGGCTAGGGCATCTTTGTCTACAGTTTTAAGCAGAAAGAAACATAAAAGCCGCACTGTACCCAGTGTTTCTCCAACTGTCCGAAGATAACACCTAAGTTTATACAACAATGTTCTATGCTATGATTATCTGTGACGGCTGGGCAATCAGATTCAGACCAAACAAATCTAAGTATTTAGTAGAGTTAATAGACTTTAAATGACATTCTAATGTCCTCTTTTCTATTATCAATATCGGGCAACGTGCGAACATTATCCGCCTGACATCCAGACCGAAACTTGACACTAGGGTTGGTTTCTGAAAACTGCACTTAAACATTCGATTCAAATCACTTCCAAAACTAAAATATAAATTTTGATCATGGAAAAATTATGTTAGTTGAAGTTAAAGTTACTTTTAAAATTTTGGAGATTATATTCAATTTAATTAAATTTTAATCTGATTAGACAAACTCAAGTAATTAAATTAAGTAAATTAATTTCTTTAATTAAAAAATCTTTTAGATCTTAACATCTTTATGAAATGAAGAGTTAAAAATTATTAATCTAAATCAATTCGTTTCTTGGATCCAATTACTGATGAACTGCTAGTAGAAAGACACGTCTTACATCACAAATGGTAAGATGTTCTACATAGGTGTGTACAAAAGATTTTGTCTCACCACGCACTTAGGGTACACAAAATTACCACGAAGACGCACATTATAAAGGACAACATCTAGCCTAACCTAACATGCTTAAGATTAATCTAAACACTGAAAAACTCGACGGCTAACCAAGGAATACGTTTGGCAACGATCATATACACAGAAATAAGTTAGAGAAAAAATTATTAATAAGCAAGCGATTTGTGAAAGCATTAGATTAGTATGTTAGAACATTACAATTTGTAAACATATAATGAAGCAAAGCAATGTTTGTAATTTGTATATGTAAATGGGTTTAAATGTTTTAAAGTGTAAACCATTGTTCTTTATTGTTGGACCGGTACGACATAATTACAGGCTCCCCATGATATTTAATTCTTCAAACACAAACCAACGGACGTTAAAAAGAATGGGTGTTCTATGGGACTGTATGACAGACGTGTGTCAGCGAGGCGGAGCATCAGGGGTAACCAGTTTATTATCGAAAACTTGCGTTGCCTAGGTACTTCCTTGGTGAATGTAAAGCACAGTTTATCGCCCGCTCGTGGTTATGTTCGGGGTGCGATGTAAATATCATTTACCTAGGATAAAATAAATTATAAATCTGATTCGGCATCATTCTAACGTTGACATAATGGATGAATTTTGTTTAATATATGTTCGCCATCCATTACGTAAAATGAGTAAGAAATAATTTGGGCTTAGAGTTATTGGTGATTATAATTACATTATGAGGTGATATAGGATTGAATTTTTTTTTAATTAAACGTTAATTAAAACGTTATTAAATTATTTATTTCCAGTAACTTTGTAAAATTAGTTTTCATTAAATATTTAAAAAAAAAACCGTTTCTGATTATCGATTGACATCTTAAACTACTTCTACAATTTACGTTTTTGTCATTTGGACTTACAAACAGGAAGAAATGCTTAAGATCTAGATAACTGGCGGTACTTAGTTTTTTCTTTTTAGAACTTTAGATAAAAGTTATTTTTAGTAAAATGATAATAAACTAATAATTAAAGCTAAAAAAAATTAAAAATAAATTTACAAATATTTAATTAAAGATTTCCTGATTATAATGAAATATTACAAATCTAAAAGATCTTACATTCCAATAAAGCATTTCTGATTATATATAGCATAAGGCTAAGAAATTAAAAATAATTCTGAGTAATTAAAAATGAAATTCTCAATATTAAAATATTAACTCCAGCAATACTATATAGATTTCTGTTATATAGCCATAAGGCTACCATGAATAAAATTAGATTCAGACGTAATTAAAAATGAAGATTGCTAAGATTAAAAGACTTAATCAAAACGCAATATACTAGTCGTCATAAGGCCTTAAACTTTTTAAGTTCAAAAGCACAAGAAAATTAAAAGTTAATTCATTTTGCTCTATTTTTAATTTTTTAAAACAAAACAAAATATTCTTCTAACTAAATTAATAAGTTTGGATAGAGATTTTTCTAGTAAATGGAAAAATAAAAAAAATGAGTAAACATAAGTTACATAAAAATTTAAAAAATGTTTTCCGGATTTACCGTTATTTAAATTATTTTTATTTACCAGACTTAGAAAATAACGGACCCAAGCGGCCAAAAATAAAAATAAATTAAACCCATATTCTAATAATAAAAATGAAAAAAAAAGATGTCAAAATAAAAAATGTAAAGTGTTTACTGTAATACAAGCTTAAACTTAAAGCAGCAGGTAAAGTAAAACAGAAAGGTTAAAGAATGGATTAAGGTGCTTAAAGTTTTTATATTTCTGTTTAAAACCACAATAAAAGCAGTTAAAAAAACTTAAATTAAAGGATATTAAAGTATGAAAAAATTTTTAAAATTCTATTTACAACATACTATATTTACAACCATGACTAAATTAATGTTCTCTGGACGCTTAATTACGTATCAGTTCCAAACCTTCATTGAGGTTCTTCTAAACACAATTTATCGTAGTATCTGTGTTAACTCAGGATGCATATAAAATCCTGATGCTTGATTCCTTTCTCCCTTCAAGTCAAGACCGATGTGCTTCGTTTCTTTTATCCTGAACTCTTCGTGGCAGTACAGTCTTCAATGGCCTTATCTTCCTTGCCATGTTCGGACCTCTGCTAAGCATTATTAATGAGTTTCTATTTGGAAGGATCTCTAATCAATCGGTTATCTTTTCAAATTTATGATCTACATTATGGAAATTATTCCCTTTGTTTTGCATGTTTACTAAACTATCTATCTTATCTTACCAGAAAAGTTTTCCAGATGACAAAGTGGCCAAAATCAAACTTAGTTTCTTCGTCTGATAGATGATAGGAAGTACATGAAAGCATTTTTTATGGTTCCAAAGTTTATTAACACTTCTTTATTCGCTTTAATTCGCTAGTAACTTCTGTCATCAGTGTAATTGCTAGGACTGTAATTATCGTTAACTAGAAATCGTTTTCCTACAAGTTATCAAAAAAATCTTCATTTACAATGACTGTGCCGTAGTGTAGTAAATTCGGGTAGGTCTCACTAGAGCTGGAAGAGAAATGTTCATTCTTTATGCTTCTCGTGTCCATTTAAGAATTTGAGTTGTATTTTCTTAATATTACACTACGAACTATTTAGTTTAGTCAACCATGGTCTTTTCTGAATGGATATGATTCTAATCCAAATATAATTCATTTTTCAAGAGAAACCCAATCCTTCCCAAATGCCCGTCTCTCTAAATATGAGTTTAGTACAATAGAAAAAACCCCTCTATTTACCATATTCTCTTAAATTTAATCAACTTCATGTACATAAAAATTTTTTTTTATATTCTTGTTATATTAAAAAAATAAAAAAATATAAGAAGTTACTTCCTGTTTCAGGGATTAAATTGGTCGGAATTATGAGTATCATATGATAATCCTGCGATGTTCAATAATCTTCAATTCAGATTGAATCACTTCTGAGTCTCAGCTCAATTCTTCTCTCCCAATATTTTCATTTTTCCACCAAATTTCTTCAAGAAGTTTCTGCTGAATTTATAAGTCTATCCTACCTCAGGTTAATCAATCCCATATTTACAATTTTTCAATTCTGAGGTAGACTTTATGTACATTTTCTTGGTCCCATACCAAAATCGATTTTTATTACAATTTAGGCTTTTGTGACAGCGCACTCCCCTGTCCCCCCTAACCACAACGGAATATTCCTCTAAGACTAAAGAAAACTACGGATTATTATTCTTTTCTGAGACTTTCAAATTCGTCTCTTGGGCTGCTAGAATCCTGTCCAACTAGCGTTTTATCCCCTAATTCTACCTGTTCTAATAATCTATTAATTCGAATTAAAATTTACGTATTATTCAATGTCGCTTAACTCTTGTCCTTTCTGTGTCTTAGTTTCGATCCAAGGATAAGAATAAGAACAGTAAATGACTCTTTTCATTAGGAGCGCCTTTTTATTTCTGACTGTTCTCTTAATCAACTTCGTTATGTTTTCTACGACACCCAATAATTAAAGCTTTTCCCTGTTCTGTTTCTGTCTTAATTAATTCAATTGTTCTTTCCTGTTAGGAAATGAACATTGGAAGCATAGGGATAGACAATCCATAGTTCGTCTGAATACTTACCTATCCTCTTCTTCATTAACATTCTTGTCCATCTAGAACAAAACCTGAGAGTTTCTATCACCACTTCTATTATCCCACATCTCAATTTTTGACAGGATAATTGCGCATTCTTCTCTTTAGCATATCTTTTCTACAACTGCTGTAGCCAACTCTTGGGCTAGTATTCTGTGGTCGTACAACGTTTCTTCTTTTAACATGATTATGTAATGGTGCTTGTATCCCTTATGATCATCTATAAAATATATTTTTCTATCTAAAAATATGCAAGAACTTAAAAAAATAAAATCTGAAAATATGTTATGTTCTTCCTGTACATATGAATAAACGATTCTATAAAACTAAAATATGTATGCGGGGTGTCTACCCTTATCTACATATATAAAATACTATTTTTCTTGTATATAAAATATAAAAAGGTAAATTTTATTAACATATTTTCTGCAACCAAAATATGAATTATCATCTATAATGTGTTATCTTCTATATTTCTTACATATAACGGGATGAACTATCCCTATTATGTGTCTATTTACTATTTTCTCAATACAATAAACCGTATAATTTTCAATGGTTCTCGTCAGTAATACGAACGCTGTAATTATAATTGTTATTTATATTTCTCTAATTAAATACGTACTAATTTCCCATCTTCTGCAGTAGTTAGGGCTAACTTGAAGAGTTTAAATTCTTTTCGTGTCTGCTGTTCTGTTCTCACGACAATCAGTTTTTCATTATCTCAATTCTCTTGCAGATTCTAAGTTTTTCTAGAGAAGATTGCATTTCGGCGAGCGGAGCGAGAGAGTTGGAGAGGAACCCTTAACAGTTATAAGCTTTTCTATATGTCTGTTTTCTTTTCCAATTCCTACTTGTGACTCTTGTGATGCAATGTTATTATTTTACCTATCATTAACATTATTTATTCACAACGAAATATAAACTTATCAACCTATAGTCCTTGCCAGGATAAAATTCTCTGTAGGTCTTCGTTATTTTCCCATTCTTGGGACTATACTTAACCCCTTATCATATTTCCTTAATTATGGCACAATTTACTCTTTCATTGTATGGGGAAATTAAAAACACTGGAAGTGGGTTTCTTTAAAACACCACCTTTTAATTGGGCCTCTAAAAATCAAAGCTTCGCCTACTCTCCTTATTAAACTGAAGTAGTATTTTTTCACAGAATTAATGTTCATTAATGTAAACGTTTTACAATTTTCTTTCTCCCGACAATAAGTACTTAACTATACATGTTTCCATAATTTGGCAATGCCCCACAAAGCAGGCTTGTGCCTTAAACCTAAGGACAAGTTTTCAGACTTACTTTCCTAATTTTTACGAGTTTCCTCAAAGACCAAGGTACACAACTAATCAGTAGTACTTTCCTTGACTAAAATCTTCTGTTAGATCTCACCGAATCCGTAAGAGTTGTTCAATAGACATTCCTTATAAAAATACAGTTCGGTCTATCTCCACAACCTTGTCGTTTGAACATTCCTAATTTTTCCTGAATTCCTGACAATAGCGTAAGGATCTTCCATCCCTTCCTCCGACAATTGTACAGTTCCTCCGAGTGATTTCTGTACACGAGATTGTCCTAACCTAACAGGCCACATTTATTACAACAGTTTCTCCTCTATATTCGTGCCTGCTCCAACATAATATCCACAACTTTTGACCTCTGCACTAAACTTTTAGCTAGTATCTATAAAGCACTGACACTTTTCTCATTCGCTATATCCCTACCCCCTATCTTCCCCTCTGTTCCAGTGAGCTAGGCCTGCCTTTGGCTTCTCATTTAACTTGTAAATGCAAGTAACTCGCTAGTCCACGATTCCATTTAAAAGCAACATCTCTGCTTCTTATCTTAGGCGGTCAAAGGGCTTGCCTTAACCTTCTGCAATACGCCGCGACAAACTTCACTTCAATTATAATCGAACAGTGGATCAAATGAATGAATTAATTGGAGTCTTGAAAGCTACACATCAATGAAACCAGTTCACCTATCTAAAAGGTCATGTGTCCAATCTTTCTCTTCTGCAGTTGTTGTCTTAACTTTTGAATCGCAATCCAAGACTATCTTTTTATTCTATCATATTTTTTATTTATGATGTTATATTTTCTCTTATCAGATTCTCCTTCCCTCGCCATAGCTCATGATCTCTTGAAACCTTGAAACTAAAGCAAAACCGTCCATCCTTATCCTTTATTTGGAACGCCTTCGTGTCTCAAAACAGTTAACCTTAGGGTCTTGTTCCCGTAACAGCCTAATCAGTTAAATAGATATAAAACATCTCTCATTTTCTTTCTTTTTTCTAATAGGCCTAAACATTATGTAGGGAATAAGATCAATAGTGTTCATTTATTACCATATGTTAAGATAATAAATAATTAATAAATAAACATCTTTTTGATTCGAATGACCATAAATAAGCACCTATTGGTCTTATCATGCTTTTCTAAAAATTTATGTAAAGTTCAAAGTTATTTGTTCCAAGGATTTAGTTTTCATTCCCTTAAACTAACATCTTTCACATATTTCAAAAGATATTCTCCAGCTTCTTCTATTGACATTTGCCAAAAAATGTCTGTTATCTTCCTATACCTCTGTAAAAAACTTTTGCTCACCTGAGCCTTTTGAAAGTTATGGATCAATAAAAGTTATTGAAGATATAAGCTTGGTATCCACTGTAAAGTTCAATCATCGAAGAAACTTTTAATACATGCTGTAATTACTTGGAATTAAACATATGACAAAATATTATGGTTATTAAACCTTCTTTCCTTTTTGATAAAATGCTGCCAGAATTAATTTTCATGTCTACGATCCATTCCCTAGGATTTGCTTGAATTTTGATTTAAATTCTAAGACTTAATTATATTATTTTTATAATATTGAAGCAATAATTAATTTCTTTGTCTTGAAAACCTTCATTTAACTTAACTACTTACAATTGGATCATATCCCAATTCTACTTTTCCTTTTAAATGCCGTTGGTGATACTGAACGTTTTGGATTCTTACTTGATTATTTTGTGCTATTTAGGAGTCTCTTTTCTTCCTAAAAATGTTTTATTTTTCTATATTTGTTATTTATATTTGTATATTCATCCTCTTTAAATTTAATATTAACATTTCAAGCATAATACAATATTTCTGTGGAGATATGTTCTCCCTTTGCTGTCTGTTGGAATCGAGGACAATGATCTCCCATTAAATTTCATCATAATCTTGGTTAATGTGGAATGATTTTATTTTGTTACCTTACTTCATTTGCTCTAGCCGAACTACAACTTTTAACATTTATGGAGTCTAATAGCTCTAAATTTTACTGTTTTTATAAAATACTATATAATACATAATACAACTATTACTAGTATACTATATATATATATACTTATATATAAATATATTATAAATATATATACATATAGTTAAAGTACTATATATATACTATACCCTATATATATATTATAAGTATACGTAATAATTATACATATATATATATAATATATATATATACTATATATCTTATAATATAATACAATATAATACTAATACTACTATATATATGATGTTTATTAATACCTCTGTTACAATAACGTGCTGCTTGTAAATTATACAAAGTCGCTTGAAGGAAAACAGGTAAATTCTTCGAAATCCTGGATTCTACTCATGTTTCGCTTCTAGGGTCCAAAAATCCTAATTTTCCCGTAATGCAACCTTTTATGTAATTTTTAACCTAACGAATTGTAAAACCCTGCTACATATATATATATTATATATATATAGTAAATATATATATATAACATAATATATACACGATCATACAAATAATAAAAAAATATACTACTATAGTACTATACACTGATATATATATATAGTTAAATCATATACTATATATAATAATAAACATCTGTGATTTTATTGTAAGAAGTTTGTTTTTCATGATGTAATGCTCATTTTACGCAAATTAGCAAATTTTTGAAATTTCCTCTGAAATCCAATCTTATGCTTATTTGTCTCTTTTTTTAATTTGATTCCTTCTTGATCAGAGACAGACTATATTAATCATTCTATATTTTAATGAAGTATTATCATATCGGCTCTAATACTTATAATCTTAAAGACAATTATTAGAGGCATGGGAATTATGCTGTCTGTTATTAGTCCATCTTCTTTTCTTCAGATTAATGGTTTACCGCTTTTAGCAAACACTAATTTTGGTATCACAATTGAATAACATTAAATGAAGTTTAAACTTAAATGTACGTTGTACTATTATTTTATTATTTGTACCTCTATTTTGAGCATTTGTACTTATTTTAAACACGCAAGGCTATCTATTCATTATTTTTTTGGCTAAAGAAGACGGTCTGTACCCTCTCTTGCTTGCCTAATTTCCTATCACTGTTCATTAAGCATGTTGACGGGCGAAGATGATTCCCATCTCCTTCTGTCCCAACATATTTTCTATGAACCACAACAAGTGTCTTGCTGGTTCTTCTTCTACTTCTGTCAGAACCTCATATCGGTCGTGTCCCAGCAGCTGTAAATTAGAAGGGAATATATCTCTAAGGAACATATATTCTACACCCGTGCGGTGCACCAACTGAACTCTTTGTCATTCAAAACCATAGGGCATTATCTTCGACATCATTGAATCTCTCGATGTATTACGTGAACGTCCCGGTCTCCTACGGCCTAAACAGGACGTCCCTGAGCGACAAGTTCCCATCCCAATAGCACCGCCCGACAATAACTGATCCCAATACGTTGGGCGCCCATCCTCCTCCCTAGTGCCCTCTGCTCGGGGCCCCTCCACGTCCGCCCACCGTCAACCAACGACTCCCATAAACTCCGGGGTCCTCGGTATTTCTGCCACCCGAGGAAACTAATGGAAAACAATTATATCAACAGTTAGGCGGAAAGACAATAAATCAATGATCCTTTACACTCCCAAATATCATGTGTCGTGAAGACGACCTTCCGAGCTCGTGCTGGGAAAATTTGCTGGATTCCATATCATTGTTGAAAGACTTTCACTTTCCCCTAAGGGGGGAATACCCATATGTTAAGTCCTCATTGTCTCAGGTGTTCAGGCCATTCTAACAAAGCTAAAGTGTCTATGGAATCTTCAGAACCTTCTTCATAATCAAGATCTGAAATTCTATCCCCGATCAAGAAAACCCAATCAACAACATCGTAGTCTCTTGCCTGTAATTTCCTAAATGAGCGGCCTTGCATACGCGACTAAACAGCTAAAATTATTCTAAGAGACAGACCTACATGTCACCTATGACATTCTGTCCAAAAATACTAATCCATACGTTCTCTCATTACTGTCCGTCCAACAGCTTCCATTGCTGTTTGTCCAAGGCACGCCAGTAGCGCACATTTCTCTGTAACCGATGATTGTTCTCGAAACATAACAATATTTCGAATCTTATTTCCTGCTTAGCAAAAGGGCAGGTCGTGTTTTGTTCCTCTCGATAGAAAACTGGCGGTGGTTCATTTAGAACTCCAACTATCATAATCAAATAGCTTCATCAATCCATACCATCATACACAAGAAGCAAGGTTGTGCCACTGTGTAACATCTCGTTCGATTCTTCTTCTACGCGATTCTTCCACTATACTCTCTCATTGGTAGTGCAAGTCTATAATCTATCTTATTTAAATTGGATGAAGGAATCACATATTCTGATTCATTTCAAAAATTTAATGGTTTCAAAGTAATGTTGAGAGCCCTTATAGTTTCCTCTAAAGACATGAAAGACATCGACACCTATCAAGTTCCAACAATCATAAAAAACAACTTACTCAAAAAATATCCTCTTCCATAGACTAATCTCGCCCTATTTGACATTATCTCTTTGATCACATATTTTCTATGCATGTCTGTTGCTGAATAATGCTCATTATTTCTGCCTTAAACTTTTAAATTCGTAAAACAATCCTATTGTTGTCGCCTTATTAATTATCCCATCAAAAATGCCTAAACTGTTTCAACAATAACATTTTAAAAAAATCGACTATAAAATGGTTCACCAAAATATCAAAGGTTGGGAGCATTTTCTAGCTGTCTTTCTCGATCACTTTTCTACAGCTGGTTCATTCTACAATACTGACACATTAATTTTAAAAACTCTATCCTCTATATTCTGTGATGTGACCCTAATTATTTTTTTTGTTTATTTAAAACTCAATAAACCAAACCATTTAAAAGACAGTTGTTTTCTATTTAATCAATTTAAAATCACAAGTGTTCTATCAACAAGTAGCTGCTTTCAATAGAATTGTCATTAAGATCAAGTAATTAACATTATTTACATAAGGAATGTCTTACTTCACACTTAATTTATTATAAAGCAAAAATTAATTATCTAATTTAATTAATTATACCAAAGTTCATCAGACATCTAAAATCAAATTTAAACACTATCATTATTGCAAAAAAAAAATGTTCCAACTAATAAATGAGAGAAATAAATGTCACAAAGTATAAATTATAAAATGTCCAGAACAATAAATATAGGAATATTAAAAATCACATGTTCTTATATCAATCACACTATTAAAAAAAATATAATAATTTAAAAATAACACTTAACTAACATTATAACAATAACTTCTAATCACCTTAATGTTGGCATCTAATATTATATAGTAAACTATTAAAAAAAAAATAAAAAACTAAATCAACAGTATTTTCTTCTTTAGCAAATTTACCAATAATGTTGTTATTCTTTTATATAGTATCAATTAGAGAATATATGGAATATTTCCAATTGTTCTTATCTTTTGATAATGAAAGTTATCTTAATTGAGTCTGTATCTCATAACCAATAGAGATAGTATGTGTATTATCCTTTAGGATACTGATTTAGAAAAAGGATATGGTCCACATATAATGTTTTAGGTCATCTTTCTTGACCTTATCTGTTCTAATGTTCTTCCTGAGTTCTTTCAAATTGGAACTAAAACCCTAGTCTGTTCTAAAGTTTTATATAACTGGTTGGTAAACTCTTGCCAGTTCTAAAGTTCTTTTGTGTCAAAAGTGTAACTACTAACTCTCGTCTGCTTCTAAAAGTTCCTTTGTTTCTAGATCATTTTCTGGATTAATATTTTTCTAAGTTGGATCAGGCCAATCTATGCACTGAATTTCCCAAGTTCTGTACTTAAAGTCGTCATGTTATAAGTTCTGCTTGGATAAACCTTTCGAAAGTTGTTTATTTCTTGAACGCGAATTTCTACACAATATTTGCTTCAATCTAGAACATTAAAAAAAAAATTCTCTGTTCTTTTAGAGCAAATTTTCTCTGTTTCTTGTGATTCAGCTAGGACACTGTTCTCTAATGACTCTGTGTCTCTTAGAACATTTTTCTGTGTCAACCTGGACTACAAATTTCTTTGGTTGTCTCGGGGTCAAAAAAAGAAACCACTTTCGACTGTTCTGTGACCTTTTAACCTTTTTATTCTTTCTATACAGAGACAACCTTTTCCGTACAATTTATTGAAACGTTTATCCATTCAATCACACCTTATAACTATAAAAATAAAAGCAATGCAGATTTATTATTTCAAAAAAAAAAAAACCTACAAAAAAAACACCTCTCACTTGGCATTTTCTGCCACACCATAAACGAAATATTCCGGGACATTTCAAATGCCTACTCTACCACGGAAAGCTGCTTAATGCAGCTTTTCCAATTTCTGGGGTCAAGGCTCATTACCCTTTTTGCTTCTTACGTTTTTCAAAAAAAATTTTTCTTAACTTATCATATACTCGATCCGTAACGACGTATATAATTAATGCATAAAGTTAAAAAGAAAATGATTACAAAAAATGTCAAAATCAAAACAAAAGAATACTTTGATTAACAAAATATGCATATAGGACAAAACATTGAACACTTTGTCCAGCGATTATAAAACATACTGCATAATAAAAGAACAAAAACAGACACAGCAACAAAAAAAAAACACATATACTAGTATAATATATCTATATACATACTATATATATATAATATAATATATATCATATATAATATATACTTAATATATATATATATAATATATATATACTACTATATAGTATATATATACTATACTAGACTAGATAATGATACTAATATACTATATATACTATATCAAAAATACTTATATAATATTATTATGTGGATGATGTTCTGTTAGAATGTTGTAAAGCGGCAAACGGACGGAGGAAAGAAAGCTTGCAATCGCATTATTCGGCTTCACTGGGGGCAAATTCAATATTTTACCTCGCGTCAAGATACCCCCTTGCATTGCACGTCAGCGTCCAGTGGTTCCCATCTTCTCGCAACTCTGTATCTTGTTCTTTCTCACTTCCGCCTTACAACGTCGACTTTCCCCCTTTTTACTAGCTACTTCCTTTTGCATTCCAGAAGTCTCTTGATGACATGGAAGATTATACTATCTTTTACAACATTCACAAATTTTGGGCTGTATCACTGATTTATCTGAGCCACCGTCTTTGCCTCCTACAATCTGTAAACAGAACGCATTTTCTTCGAACTACTTTTTATTCAACCAACCTATCTTATCGATAGTTTTATGAAACGCCTGTCATATCTAATTCTTGCCCGAGTGTTTATAATCTTTCTACTATAGCCCTGCTAATTACGCACTTCATTATGATAATTTACACGTAAGAAAATTCTATTTTCTAGTTATGTAAGTAATTGCAGCTACCTCTAAACTTTCTACTAGGAAAGACTAAAAAAAAAAAACTTTTAATAACTTAACTAACTTCCTTTAACCATAATTATTTCTAAAGGTCAATTACGGTTAATTGCATACAGCTTCTACTCGTATATCTTTGAACAAAAAACTTTCCTCCAGGAATACTAACATTGACAAAGACAAAGAACTCAATTCTGACAATTCAACCCCCACATTTTATCATTATTATTTTTAGTCATTGATGTTGAATAATTAATCAAAAACAATAAATAAAAAAAATAATATTAAAGCAACTTTTATAAATGTTCGCTTCTTCACACCTTTGATGTAAGAACTTTATTGCTTCTTCTTAGTCTTAATCTAACTATTTTAGCAGCTTTATATTTGTCGTTGTTGTCTTGTCTTGTCCCTTTTTCATATTTACTGAGGTATTACAATACACATCAACTAACAAATAGCCTTTTTTCTAATGGCTTTCTTTTGACTGCTCCAGCTGGAATTTTCTTCGATACAACCTCTTCATCGATACAAGTTTCCTTTTACGTGTTACGTCTTACGTGCTTTCCGGCAGCGGGCAGCATCTAACAATGTGATGCGCTTACTAATGTAATTAATACTGCATTGACTATATTTTCATCAATACTTTGTGCTATTTATTATTCGGCGCGCTTATGTGACAGATGATTTTTAATTATGCATATTTAAAGTCTCCCCGACATCAACTGAGAAAAATACCATTCTGACTTTAATCATCTATCTCTGATTTAACTATTATCTTTTCTTAATGTAGGTCCTGTGATTATTATTGCTTATATAAAAAAAAATACCATTTCATGTCCTTACGACCCATAGCCTTCGTGAAATTTTAAACGCGATTTTCACATCATTTTGATTTCCATCCGAGTCCACATAATAAAGCATACATAAGATTATCGCTCAACCTCGCTGCCCAACACTCACACACCTGAGTCAAACACCTCTATAGACCATCATCGCACACCCCTAAACGAAACGATGAGCATAACACCCTGCTACGTACGCATCCTCGATGCTCTTGCCAGCCTTCTCATACCCTATTGACTCGATCAAGATTACCCTATACCATACTTCCTCCTATAGAAAAAGACCTTGTACCCCATAAAAAAAACCTGTTCAGAGAGACTGAATAATCCTAAAGAATACAATAAAACAAATTAATATTCAACTATATGGAGATTTTCAAAAATAACCATATCGGGCCTATTAGCAATATTATTTAAATGCTTATATTTCAAATACTCTCTAAAGTTTTACAAGATAGTATATAATCATATCATTTTTAATTAGAAAATGAAGCACATAGTGTGATAATAATTCTAAATAATCTGCCGGTACCATAAGTAATTCAGTAATCCAGTTAAATACGTTTCTCAGTTAATTATCATTTCACAAGGTTTTATACTTCAAGACACCATGAATCTACGATCAGACTAACATATCTCCAGACAAAAAAAATCATATACTACTATATAATACTATATACCATTATATATATATACTATATACTGACTCATGAAATAGTAGGTAATAATATATTATACTATAGCTAGTACCTAAGTATACTAATATTATGTTAAATAGTCTAGGTCTAGCTATCTCGTACACTATATAGCTACTAAATTCAATGAATAATATTAGCATCACAAACTCTACTGGCCTACAGGATTTAGTATCAAATATATTCTAAAAGCAAACTACACTGAAAATATATGATTATTAAAATCATTATACAATAATATAAAATTATATAGTAATACTGGATATATTTACCCCATATCTTCTCATTATACACAATCTCAAAGAGAGTAAATTTTTTAACAACTTTATTCAGAGAAATACTACCGAACAGCATTTCTTCGTTAATATCTACAATTTTATTATATCATCTATCTATTTTATTATTATGTATTTCTTTTTATTCATTATCTATTACCTTATATTATATCTATTGGCATCTATTATTAGTTATCCATGTATATTAATATACCTTATTTTATTGTATTATATTTACTCTTATATTATATTATATTATCATTTTATTATAATTTATTTTATATTTTTATACTCTATCACTTATCTATTATCTCATTACTATTAATCTATTTCATCTATTATTATTATTATTATGTATCTGATTATTTCATTATTATTGATGCCACTGGTCAATATTGTATGATTTTTCAATCTTATTGATCCTATTATTTTTCGCAAAACAAAACAACGCTTGTCACTGCCATCAATAATCGAATAAATATAAATTCCTTTATAAAAAACTACTTATTTTACAGGGGCAATGTAACCCCACTTGCGCCACTTTCATGAACTTCTATTAATTAAAAAATTAATATAGCAACTAACTTAATACGTGCCACATCTTGATTTACCTCTGCTCACGCTGACCCAGAATCCGTACGTCACGCGCCGCTGCACCCCCTCTTTCTTCCACTATCTTTTTGTTCAATGTTCATAATCTACTTTTCCAACTTAGCTCGTGGATTAATTCAATTAAGGTTACACATAATAAAAACCGAGAGAAATGAAAAAACTTCACTAACTATCCATCTATATTGGAACAATATCTAAACATTATAATAAATATAATTTTCTATACCATATATTTATTATACTCCTCAAAGAATTAAAACATATTTATATTGCTTTTTATTACATTAGGATCCTATAATATCCGCCCCAATTCCTTAACAAGAAATCGATCTCTTCTATCTAACTATTTTATCTTCGAACTCTAAATTTTCACTCCCTCCTCTGAATCCTTTGATGTCCATAAACTAAATCTCTAAGTTTACAAAGCCTGTTGTTATCCCCATAGTCTGTAATGTTCCAACTAATGGCGATTCTAAGATTGTAAGCGCATCTTATTAAACGTTTACGGTCATACCTCCATCTCTACTTCTTTCATAACACACATGTTCATTTCTCTTCTCTTTTCTTTCTCTCATGTTTCTTTGAGGAAGGTACTTATCAAAGAGGGGTTCAGGGACTGCAATCGAATCATTCCCTCTTCGATTTGAACAATGCGGGGCGGCCTGTCACCTCATAGGGTATTTTTTCGGGGCAGTCTGACGGAAAATCATCAGATATATTTTATGGCGTCATTTAAAGGGTAGAGTGTAAGCAGGAAAGAAACATAAAAAGTGTTCCAATTTTTGATAAACAAGTCTACAAATGTATGATACTTGTCAGTGGTGCCAATCGATCAGAAGTGGTTTTAAATAAGGTACGTGGTTTGTGACTCTTAAATTGAATTTAATGTCTTTTTATATCAATAAGAAATTTCTGCAACATTTACTCTATATATCACATTATATATCATATACCTATATCAGATAACTTTCGATCTATAACGTGACAGTATAGTTATAAATACTACTTATAATATTCAAAATACCGAGTACCATATAATCATATTCTATATATAGTATATAATATATATGTGAAAGACGAATGGATTGAGCTTGTGAGCAGCTAGCGAGACGTTACGACAAGTCGAAAATCCGATATATTATCTAGCGAGGACACATACATATGTAAGTTTGATATTTCATACTACAATACCTCCACTATGGTACTTATATACTATATACTTACGTATATCAATATATAGCTATATATATACCTACCTAACTATAGACATAACAATAATGATATTACATATACATAATATTACGTCACGCACGGTATACGCTATATATATCATACTCATAGTACACTCATACATATATATATATCTATTTATATATATTAAATAATATTCACACTACAATAAATATATATATAAATATATAACTTATAGTATGATATATGATCAGTCAATCTGACAGACACTGCCTAACAGTACAATGGTATAATATATACCTAATTAATAATGTTATAAGCTTGTCTTTTATTCGAAGAATTAATCCAGGAATTAAAAGAAGTGAAATTTTCCTTGTTTATTGATGAATCTGCAGATAATTCATCAACGAAACACTTATGCCTGTGTGTAAAGTTTTCCCCCACCCCCCCAAAAAAAAAACAATATTGTAAACAGCCTAGAGTACCTAATGGGTATCTTTACTATAAAATTATTTTAATTAACTTTTTATTCTTCAACCTGATATATCATATATATATATATATTATATATATTATATATATTATATATATATTATATATATATTAATAATATTATAATATATATAGATATATATATATATATAGTATATATAGTATATTATATACTTAATATTATATATAATATTTGGCTAATTATGGCTAATTTTTTAACAATTCTGTGGCTAAAAATACTCCAAACCATCTGGCAACCCTGGTGAGGATAGACCTCAGTGTGAAGTTGTGTTGGATGAGAAGGGAACGGATGATGTAGTGTAGTAGGAAAGTTGTGAATGGCAGGAAGGTTGCTGGTGCATTTAAATCGTTGGGGAATATAAAAGGACTAAGTCTGGAGTTCGCTAGGGTCTTTCATGGAGGGTATGTTGTTACCTCTGGTATTGTATAGTAGTGAGACTATGGTCTGGATTAAGAAGTATGATCTTAAGTTCAATGTGTTTCAGAATGGACAATCTTAGGGCGTCTAGGTGTGAGAAGAATGATAAAATGAGGAATGAACGTATTAGAGAGTTGTGTGGTGTGAAAGAAAGGGGTAAACGCGAGAATAAATGAAAGTATTGTTGAGATGGGTTTGGTCATGTGGAAAGGATGAATGATATTCGGTTGGTAAGCGGATGTATAGTGGTGAGGTGTGGGAACCGACCGGCTGGGGAGACCGAGAAAAAGTGGATTGACAGTAAAGGAATGTTTACAGGAGAGAAATGGGAGTTGGCAGAGGCGAGATAAAGTGCATAGTAGGAGTGAATGACGGGGTGTTAGGGGGAATGGGTTGTGGCCCACCGGGCCAGGGGATGACCCTACACTTTTGGACGATTTACCATAGTGACGATCCGTCGCGGTCCGTGAAGCTCTAGGGTGGATTTTCTGATTGCGACGAGTTCTTACTAATTAATGGTATAGAGCGGCGGTATGGCTTGTTCTTTCTTTCGACTTTTTCATTTAGTCTGCTACTTGCTCTTTTCTTTTGTGAATGCATTAACGCCACCTTATCCCAAATCTTGGGAAAAAAAAGGTAGATGAAGAAAATGGATCTAACTTATACATATACCCTTTTTTTTTCTATAGATATATATATATATATATATATATACTATATATATATATATATATATATATATATATATATATATATATATATATATATTATATATATATATAAATATATGTAATAAAAATTATAAATATATATAAAATTAAAATTAAAACGAAGGAAATTTGTATCATAAAGCTAACGTAAATAAATGAAGATGCAAAAACAACCAACACCTAAAATAATTCCATTGTCAGTTCAATAAACACAAGCCAAATTATAGAGTAAAGCTGTTTTTGTTTTTGCATTTGTGCTAAAAAAAAAAAGTGCTTAAGTTTGCGTTCGTTTTTGTCAAACGTAGTGCAAAATCGTAGAAAAAAAAAACTCGCCAAACGCAAAGAATATCCCTAATTCTGTGTAATATAGAATGAAGTTCTGTATAAAATAGCAACCTTACAGAATTAAGGAAATTCTTTACGTTTTATGAGCATTTGTTTACGAAGTTTGATTAAAACGAACGCAAACTTAAGCATTTTTTTTTTAGCACAAATGCATAAAAGAAAACTGCTTAAGTAAAATAATAGTAAACCACGCACAGAAAAAAAAAAATTAACCATTCTAGAAATAATAATAATGAACCACGAACAAAAAATAATTATAGACCACACCAAGAATAATAATTTCTACTTTAAAGATATTGTTGATAATTATGGTTTTCTTTTCCTTCAATTAATGAGAAATTCGATTAATTTTAATTCCTTTGAGAAGAAAGCTTTCTACTTAGAATCTTGTATACAGATCGAAGTGAGCTTTCGTATGTATTAGAAGCATCCGTCTCGATGTTCGATGGAAGATTTACTTGTGAAAGAAAACTTAAGGGAAAAGTAAAGTCTCAGTTGCCAAATTCTATTAATTTTAATTCCTTTGAGAAGAAAGTTTTTCACTTAGATCTTGTGTACAGATTGAAGTGAGCTTTCGTATGTATGAGAAGCATCCGTCTCAATCTGCAGATGGAAGATTTATTTGTGAGAGATAACTTATGGGAAAAGTAAACTTTCAGTTGTCAGAGAGACCATGAAATATTTTCTTTCGGCGTGACATTTGCTTCTTGGACTTTCAGTATTATGGCGTATCTGGCCTTTTGCTGCTGCTTTGCCAAATCTTTCAAATCTAAAGCATGTAGTTACTATAGTTGCCTATAAGGTTCGTTGCTTGATTTTCTTTACCATCCTCTTTTGTGGTACAATTATAGCCAATGCTGAGACGGTAGTCATACTTGACTTTACATATTGACTTTTTGTAAATAATTACAGGTGTTGGCTGATGAAGCAGGTAACTGCAAATAATATAGTGCATGATTTTATAAAAACTATTATATACTTCCACATGTATCTCTTCTATTTTTCTCATTTATTTAATTTTTCGATGTATGTTGTAACAATTTTCTAATGAATTCTTTTACTTTGCTACTATTGGATATAATTGTCCAAAATTCACTAGTGTATTTTCAAAAGTTCTTCACTTTTAACAAGACAAAAATGTTAATACTGGTAAGAAGATAAATTGTATATTTCAATTTCATTACTATTTCAAACTTTCTCTATCCTCTTTACTTTCTACTATTCAATTTACCTACTAAGTTTAAGTAAGTGCTACTAACTGCAGATAGAATTACTTATGATTACTAATCAAAGAACAGCAATCTTTGAAAAAATCAAAACAAAAGATAAGACCTTATAGATTACAATTTTCATTAATTTTAAGTTATTATAATTTAACACTTTTCACTCAATACAAAATGGATATAACAAAAAGAGAATATATAAAACAGAATGGCTCGGAAACGCAAATACAATTCCTTAACAACTTGTAAGTGAGATTGAAGATTGGGAGAAGTGAAGCTTAATAATAATAATAAAGATTATGTTTGTTAATAACAAAATAGCCATTCAGCCCAAAGCAAAAAAAAAGTTACGTACAATTCAAATTAAACAGAAAAGAGGTCTTGAATGAAGAGTACTATTTAAAAAAATTACGTACAATTCAAATTAAACAGAAAAGATGTCTTGAGTAAAGAGTACGTCCTATTTTCCAATATTTTGTTTCGTTCATAATTTATTGTGTGTGTATCCTACTGTATATTTTGTCGTCTTTGGGGTGCGCTACTTCGCTGTTGTATTTGAAGTGTGTTGGTAAGGTATAAAATTTGGTGGCTCGCAATGGCATAAGATGTAAGGCGCTGAGAGAAACACTTCAATGGAACACGTCTTTTATTGCACTCCAAAACGATCAGAAATTATATGCAAGTTGTTAAGACATTAAGAATATAGAAACAGTAAGAAGCAGGGATGGCACGAAAAAAATCAAATTAAAAAAATCAATTGATTTTTTTATAAATAAATCATGATTTATTTGATTTTATTGATTTTTTTGATTTTTTATATTTTTTTTTATTTTTTTGTATATTTAAGTAATTTAACTTCAATAGAAATAAAAAATTAAAATAAAACTATATATATTATGAAGTTTTTAATATTTTTTTTTTCAATTTTCAACAAACTATTGGCGTTTAACCCGTAAGTCTGTAACATTCTTAGTGTTGTGTCATTGTTTCCATTGTAAGATTTTGAACCCAGAGCTAGGGCCTAGGGTTAAAAATTGAAAATTAATGCCAGATGCAGACTAATTATAAATATTGTTTTTGTATAATGTCGTATAATAGATATGTTAGGCCAGTATTTGAATATTGTCTACAATTTAGCACCTTATGTAAAAAAAGGACATATGCTGAGGGCCGCAAACGTAAAGCAACCGATGGAGGTAGATATTTGCTTTGAGGATAAGAAATAGGCGTGAAGTTTCTAGATAGGCCCATGCGGCTTCTTAAATATTATTATTAATTATTTATTATGGTTTGACTGGACATTCTAGAGGGGCCAATGCAGCTTCTTAATTATTAATTTTTTATTGTTGACTGGACAGTCTAAAAAGACCATGCGGCTTCTCAAGTATATATTCTTATTTATATTGAGTTGACTGGGACATTCTAGACGGGTCAATGCGGCTTCTTAAAATATTATTTTTAATTATAATTTATTGGTTGACTGGGGACAGTCTAGATAGGCCCATTGCGGCTACTTAAGTATTATTTTTATTTATATTATTTTGATATTTATTATGAGTTGACTGGGACATCTAGAGGGGCCAATGCGGCTTCTAATTATTAATTTTTATGGTTGACTGGGACAAGTCTAAAAAGGACCTGCGGCTCTTAATTTATTCTTATTATATGAGTTGACTGGACATTCTAGGGCGTCAATGCGGTTCTTAATAATTATTTTAATTATTAATGTATATATTATTCATTGGTGACTGGGACAGTCTAGATAGGTTTATGCTGCTTCTTAAGTATTATTCTATTTATTATTTTTATGGGTTGCCTGGGACATTCTAGAGGGGCCAATGTGGCTTCTTAATTATTAATTTTATTGGTTGACTGGACAGTCTAAAAAGGACCGTACGGATTCTTGTATTAGTCTTATTTATTATGGGTGACTGGGATATTTCTAGAGAGGTTAATGCAGGTATCTTAATTATTATCAGAATAATTTTTGGGAGTATTACCACTCTAGAATGTTCCCAGTCAACCTATAAAAATAGGAAAATACAAGAAGCCGCATGGTCTTTTAAGACTGTCCCAGTCAACCAATAAACAATTAATAATTAAGGCAAGCATTATTGGCCCCTCTAGAATATCCAGTAAACACATAATAAATAATAAATAAAGATAATTACTAAAGAAGCCTCCCCTATTAAGAACTGTCCGCAGTACCAATAATAATTAATAAATTGAAAAATAATAATTAAGCCACTTTGATCCCTCTAGAACGTCCCAGTCAACTCATTATAAATAAGAAATAACAAATAAAAAAGCCGCATGCGTCCTTTTTAGACTGTTCCCAGTCAACAACCAATAAAAATTAAATTAATTAAGAAAGCCGCATTTGGCCCCTCTAGAATGTCCAGTCAACCCAATAAAAATTAGAATTAGGAATAATTTTTAATTAAAATTAATGTAATTAATGAATAGCATTATAATTAAGAAGCCATGGGCCTACCTACACTGTCCCAGTCAACCAACAAAATTAATAAATTAAGAATAATAATTAAAAAGTCGCCTTTGGCCCCTCTAGAATTGTCCCAGTCATCCATAATTAATTAATAAATAAGAATAGAATAATCAAGGAAGCCGCATGGGCCTACTTGACTGTCCCAGTCAAACCCATAATAATTATAATTATGAATAATTTATTCTTAATTATTAATATGGGTTGACTGGGACAGTCTAGATGGCCCATGCGGCTTAAGGATTATTTTTCTTATTTATTAATTTTGTTGGTTTTGCTTGGAACAGTCTAGGTAGGGCCATGTGGCTTCTTAATTAAAATTACTGTTCATTAATTACAATTAATTATTATTAAAAAATTATTCTTAATTCTTATTTTTTTGGTAACTTGGGACATTCTAGAGGGACAATGCGGCTTCTCAATTTATTAATTCTTATTGTTTAGAGAAAGTCTAAAAAAGACCATGAGGCTTCTTAAGTATTATTGCTTATTTATATTTTGAGTTGACTGGGACATTTTAGAAGGATTAATGTAATGATTGGCTCTTAATTATATTTTTTAATTATTAATTATTATGGTTCATTGGGATAGTCTAGATTAGGGTTCTATAAGAATTGTTAGTATATTTTTATTTATTATTTTATTATGGGTTGACTGGGAACTCTAGAGGGGCCTTACACTTTTTAATATTAAATTTTTTGGTTGGACTGGAAAGTCTAAAAAGGACCATGCTGCTCTAAGTATTATTCTTATTTATTATGAGTTAACTGGGACATCCTAGAGGGCCAATGCGGCTTCTAATTATTATTTTAATTATTAATTATTATTGGCTGAATGGGATAGTCTAGATAGGCCCATGCTGCTTCTTAAGTATTATTCTATTTATTATTTATTATGTTGATGGATTTCTAGAGTGGTCAATTGCGGCTTCTAATATTAATTTTTATTGGTTGACTGGGACAGTTCAAAATAATATTACCATGCAGCTTCTTAAGTATTGTCTTTAATTATGCGGTTAACTGGTTACCATTCTAGAGGGGTTCTGAAGCTTCTTAATTATTATTCTTAATTATTAAGTATTATGTTGACTGGACAGTCTAGATAGGCCATGCGGCCTCTAATTATTATTCTTATTTATATATATAATATATTGACTGGGACATTCTAGAGGGGCCAATGCGGCTTTTTAATTATTATTCTTAATTATTAATTATTGTGGGTTGACTGGGACATTTTAGGTAGGCCCATGCGGGCTTGTTAATGATATAATTTACGTATTCATTAATTACATTAATTTATTATGAAATTTTATTGTTAATTAATTTTTATGGTTTGAATGGGACACTCTAGATTTGATTCTGCGTATGTTTACCGTCTCTTTTATTATATATATATATATATATATAATATATTATATATAATATATATAATAATATATATATATATATATATATATATATATATATATATATATATATATATATATATTATATATATTATATATAATATATTATATATTCTTTGCCCATCTTTGAACAGACAAATTTAACGTGACGTCCCGATTCTTAAAAAATCAGGAGTATAAAGACATTAAGACTTTAATCTAAAAAAAATCAAAAACAACCCACTAACCAAACATGCTCATGCAAATCCACAAAGCACCCTCTATTTCACTAGAGTAAGTAAGATTGAAACCAGAAATGTAATTTGACAGGGGCAGTTGGGACACCAAAATTTTCTTGCAGCAGTCAACGAGAGAGCAAAAATTAGGAAATGCATGTAACACAGTTGCATACAAGGGCGGGTAAGAAAGCTAATTGGCGGGAACGAGTGTTGCCGAAAACTCTAACGCAAAAGTTCAAATCTAGAGATATTTTGCGGCCGCAATTACCACTTTATTTATTAGAAAAGTATACACATATGCATACTTAATACTGCTATTCCTAATAACAATAATAATAATATCTTAATTGATAAAACAATGTAGCAAAATTTGAAAAATGATTTGTATCCATATTTTTTTTTCTTCCTATTTTTCTTAATGGTGATTCCGAAAATGTATTTTTTTTATTTTTTTCTATCATCGACCATTTTTACCATTTCACAGTGTTAAACAATTTAATTGGACATTGTCTTTGGATGCGGACTTTCCCTCTGATTGAAATTGTTTTTCTAACTTTAAAAGGAAAAAGAATACGAAGAAGCGACTCTGAGAGAAGTCCGCAACTCTTACACTTTGAACTTCCAAGAAGGCTGTAAACTTTTTCTGAGAAGTGAATATGATTTTTTTTTTTTTTTAACTTACGAAGTTTGGATGAAGGATTTTTTCCTGTTTTTGTCTTTTTTAAGGAACATTATAGAAGAAATTTGTAGTTACTTAATATGTTGAAATTTAAATTTTTTTTGACTATTCATTGCTTTATTTTAATAATGGAATAATTTAACATTATAGCTATATCATAAATAAAGTTGTTTTGTTCTCACAAATATTAAGAGTGTATGCAATATCACTAATAACTTCAATATTTTTCGACTTTTTTTCTAAGTAGAATTTAATCATGAATGTAAAAAAAATCTCTTTATACAGTATAAATATATTAAGTTACTAACTTATAGTAGGTCAGATAGATAGATAGTGAAATTATCGGACAAATTACGGATATGCTTTTCAATATTAAAAATTTCCAACGGCTATTTTCGAAAGACGCGACTTCATTTGCCTTCGTCGAAATGTAAGCAACGTTGTGATTGGTTCATAAAAAAAAAAATTACTCTACATCCTCCTCTTTTTGGTATTTTCGAACATAAAGTAATTGAATAATTTTTATAAAAATATACATTTTCCTTTAATTTTTTTTTTACCACGATAAATACTAAAAGTATTTGTAATAATAAAAATAAACCTTTGCTATATTGAATTGTTTTACTTTTTGGAGGCAAATTTTGCCTCGGAAAAAGTGTATACACAGGCACACACAAGATGGTCCGAAAATTAAATATTTTATTGAAGTACTGTTATGTTATTGCAAAGTTTAGGTAAACTTTGGTTTAGTTATTGACAAACAATTATAAAATCTGGGCTGGCGAGGAATATATTTTGATCGGCCCACGATGTTGGTCATTTTACCAACATGGTTTTTTTTTTAGGACATTTTATTTTCCGTTAGGTCCATTTCTCTTTTCATAGTGTTCGCTTTTTAAAAGTTGAAAACGTTTCTTCCATTTGCATTACCATTAAAAAGAAGTATTTTTTTTTCTATTTTCTTCTTATGCATCTTACCTGTACATATATTAGGCCTAAGTGTCCATATATTTTATTAGAATTGATATCTTAAAAGTTATTTAAATTTTGATGAGAAGAATGATAAACAATTAAATATTATATCAAGCCTTATTATTTGTATTATGGTAATAGTAAGGCAAAAGGTTTTCCACTCCGATTTTAAAAAATAACAGCATAGATTCTAAAAAAATAGTAATGTATCAAAAAATAAGGTAATTGTTACCCAGAGGGTTGTCACCCCCGATTTTTATGAAAATCACAGGATATACTCTAAAAAAATAATAATGAAGAATAGTGAAAACGAAAATTGTCGCTCTCTTTAGGAAAAAAAGTTACAACCTCTCAAATTTGTTAAAAATCCCATAGACTTTTCAATATTGATCAATCCAGGTTAGGTCTCATTTCAGGCCCTCTAAGTCAGGATATGATAAGTTTTGTTAGGTATACACAGAAAATCTATGTAGAATTAACAAATCTTATCATAACCTGAACTAGGATGGCCCTAAAACGAGCACGAGGCCCACTAATTTTTATTATAAGAAAGTCTATGGGAAAATTTTTAACTTTCAGAGGCTGTAACTTTTTTTCCTAAAGAGACTGCTGATTTTCGCTTTCACAATTCTTCATTATTATTTTTTTAGAGTATATCCTGTGATTTTCAAAAAATAAAATTTTTGTTTTTTTTTTTAATAACAAATCCTATGGTTTTTTTTTACAACTTTCAGAGGCTGTAACTTTTTTTCCTAAGGAGAGCGACGATTTTCTAGAGTATATTCTGTGATTTTCATAAAAATCGGGGGTGACAACCCTCTGGGTAACAATTACCAAAAATAAAATGGTCTTTAGGAAAAAAAGTTACAACCTTTCAAAGTTTAGAAAAATCTCATAGGCTTTTCTTATACTCGGACTGAGTGGAGAGTTCAAAAACGATATTAAATTCAATATATTGATAGCCTATATGTGTATATCAGTCAAACCCATACTACCTATAATCCACCAAATTTATATAGCTGTTACATAAGAAGAAGCCATTTTGGAATTTAGCGCTAAAATGAATGTGTTACATATAGGATTGATATGTGCTGAAGTCTATTCTTTCTTAGCCTATTTTAAATTAATGGTAATTGTTACCCAGAGGGTTGTCACCCCCGATTTTTATGAAAATCACAGGATATACTCTAAAAAAATAATAATGAAGAATAGTGAAAACGAAAATTGTCGCTCTCTTTAGGAAAAAAAGTTACAGCCTCTTAAAGTTGTTAAAAATCCCAGACACTTTTCAATATTGATCGATCCAGGTTAGGTCTCATTTCAGGCCCTCTAAGTCAGGTTATGATAAGTTTTGTTAGGTATACACAGAGAAAATCTATGTAGAATTAACAAATCTTATCATAACCTGAACTAGGATGGCCCTAAAACGAGCACAAGGCCCACTAATTTTTTTTTATAAGAAAGTCTATGGGAAAATTTTTAACTTTCAGAGGCTCTAACTTTTTTTCCTAAAGAGACTGCCGATTTTTGCTTTCACTAATCTTCATTATTTTTTTTTTAGAGTATATCCTGTGATTTTCAAAAAAAAAAATTTATTGTTTTTTTTTTAATAATAAATCCTATATTTTTTTACAACTTTGAGAGGCTGTAACTTTTTTTCCTAAGGAGAGCGACGATTTTCGTTTTCACAATTCTTTATTATTATTTTTTTAGAGTATATCCTGTGATTTTCATAAAAATCGGGGGTCAGAAAAGATGTTTAACATGCCATCACTATTGTTAAGTTATTAAAGTTAATGAAGTGTTTCAATTTTGTTGTAAAAGTAATAGTTGTATAAATATGTATTCTCCAGAAGGTTATTCTTTTAACCGCCTTCGTATTTGCTACGAAAAAGTTTCATATTTAATGTATTATTTGGTTCAAGAGATAAAAGTAACACAAATTTACGAATTTTTAGATCTTAATGAGAAAATTGTTAACAATTAATGTAAGGTAAGTTTTTAAAAACGTTTTTTTTCCGTGCTCGATGTATTAACTTAGAGTATAGTTTTGGCCCTTCATAATGCATTAGGTTAGGGTGTACTGGGGGGTTTCCATAATCTATTAGGTTAGAGCCTAGTTTATTTAAAATAGTTAGGCACCCTATATCTCTTTAAAACCCCTCCATTCTTCAAAATGTTTTAACAGATGGAGAACTTAAAATTTTATAATCTTTATATATATATATATATATATATATATATATATTTATAGAGATATAATATATTATATATAATATATATAGTATATATATATATATATATATATATATATATATATATATATATATATATATATAGTAAAATTTTACTTTTCAGCAGCACTAATTTTTTTTAGAGTTAATTTTCAATATTTTTTGGGTTCGATTAAATCAAAATTTGAAACACTGCCATATTCAAGAATCAAACAAAAATTCTAATACATTGTGACTGCATAGATACTATATATTGCATACATTAATAGATAAAAGTATGTAAACATAGAATACATAGTTATATAATAATATAAATATAATAATAATTAATATATATAATATTAAATATATATATATATATATATATATATTATAGTATATAATAAATATATATATTATATAGGGATTTTACCGGAAACTCAATTTTTAAGATAGTTCCGCGTTCTGGCTGAACTAACCGGAACTTTCTACTTTTTCAAATCCTTCTAAAAAAATGTTCAGTAATTTATTGTCATTTACTCAGTTAGGATTTTGCATAAAAAATAATAGGGGAAATTGATATTATGTTAGAACAAATATCATGATAAAATTACCTCGGCTATTAAATATATTTCAAAAACTCTTAAATATGAAACAAATATTTTTCACACTACAACTTATAGCCTTTAATACTCCTAGAACCAATGTTGGTTTTTTTTTTGTTTTTTTTTTAAAGAACATTTTTCTTCTTTGCTTTCTTTTTTAGACATAAATGGCTTTTAATATTTATATTTATAAAATTAGTAAATAATTACAATTATTACCTAATTTATAATAAGTTTAGTACTTCATTATTCACTTTTAGTTTAAATTAATATTATTTAAAGTACTCATAGTATGGTGCTTCTATGATACTAGTACTAGCATGCCGTCATTATATAATAATACTAAACTCATAGTATACTAATATACCTAATATACATATTAATATTATTTAATTTTAATTTACATATACTATCCACACACTCAATCAAGGATACTCATAATTAAAAACGTTCATTACACAAAAATGGGAAAAGTCACAGGTCACAGTTAGGGGAAAACCTGTCACTTTATATTATTGTTAATATTTTTTTTAATTTCAAACATTTTCAATAGACAAGAAATGTTTTTTAAGTAGCAAATAGATTATATTTTAACCATATATTAAAATTTTAAGTAGAAATCTGACACCTACTAGTCAAAAAAATTTCCCAAGTTGGAAATTTAAAAAAACAAAACAACACAAAAAGAAAAAAAAAAAAACAATTTATTTTTTTTGAAAAAAAAAAATCTAAAGACCTTGTGAATCTCGTAGAATTTTAAGATATCAGAATTTTGACCTAGATGCATATTGGGAAGTCTAAAATAAAATTTCCATGTAAAAAAATGAAAATATTAAGCTTATTTTTTAAAGTTAAGTTTTGCAATTTTCGGTCGGGAACGGCATGGGTAAAATCGGTCAGGCTCGGGGAAAGCCGGTCAGTTATAAACTTGTAAAAAAATGGTCTATTTTTTTTTAATTTTTCAATAATATTTTGTTCTAATTTTTTATGTATTGTAGACTATAAGACATTTTTTTAATGTTTTCTATACATTTCTTTTTTCTATCTAGATGTAAGATATAAAAAAAAAGTCACATGAAATGTGCGTACATTACTCGATATTAAAAAAAAAAAAAAGTGCCTATTTTGTTAAAAATGCAATTATTATTATACTTACTATTAAAATTATTAAAATTGATTGTCATAATTTAAATTATAATATTGTGAAAAATTTTTGTCAAAAAGTTTGTGAAATGTGCGTACATAGGCCCTACTCGCTAATATAATATGTGCCAATTTTGTTAAAAAGTTGAAATATTATTAATTATTAGAAATTATTAAAAAATATTGTCATGATTTCATTTTTTTCAATGCTTATTTAGCATAAAAAAATGAAAAAAAAAATCAAAATTTTGTAAAAAATTAACGTTTGCAAAATGTTAATAAAATATAACTTAGACTTGTGTTTTTCAATCCAAATTAATTCTATAATATTATTAGACTCTATTTAAACATTAAAATTATAGATTTAAAATTAGTTGGACAAGCACAAAAGAAATAAATATTAATGACCCGCTTTTCCCGACGCTACTGACCGGTTTTTCCCGAATCAAATTTTTTTGAAAATGGAATTTTTCAAAAAAAATTTAAAAATATTTTATTTCAGATTTGTATTATTTTCATTATTCTAAAACATTTAAGGAAACTCTAAATGTGAGAAAAACTATATTAAGTATAGATGTAAACTTAAAATTTTTTTTTCATGATTTATTTAAAAAAAAAAAAACGGTAGATTTTTGACCGATTTTCCCCCATGTTATGCATATATATATATATATATTATATATTATAATAAATATATATATATTATATAATATATATATATATATATATATAGATATTATAATATATATATAATACCCATCAAAAGTGGGGAAAACTGGTTTCGGTGGGTAAAACGGGTAAGTTAAGAAAATGTGCTATAAATTTCATAATGGCAAACCGTTATGAAATTGGCGGAAAAGATTTTTTGTTAGATAAAAGACATATTTAATATTATTTCAAAATTAATCCAATAAATCACAGGGTAGCGTCCGGCGGGGTGACCAGGCCCGCCTCTTAGGATTTTGTCCATCTAAATAAAAATAAAAAATAATAAAAAAAAAAAAAAAAATTTTTTCGCTCATTTTATAGCCACGTGGGGTAGTTACTACAAGTTTTATTTAGATTCATATTTATCAAAAGAGCTCTATTTTAAAAAAATGTTAGGAAATTTAAAAAAATTTCCTTCATTAGAACTTCACTTTTGAAAAAATGTTGAGTTTTTTTAACTTCGTTATAAAATGAAAAATTGGGAATCGATAATTAATTATTTTTTTCAGTGGATACACTCGAGTATGTTAGCTTTAAACTGGAAAGTAAATTTTTGATCCAAGCAGATATTAGTGAGCAAAAAAAACGAGGGGCCTTAACTTGGTCCGACTCACAACCCGCCTGTAAAAATTTGATGGAGGGGTGAGCTCAGACCAACATTGTTCTTTTTCGTTTTTACGTATATTATTGACCATTTTTATTATGTATAATTAATTTAAATGTAATAATAAAAAGTTACTTATATTAAGTGAAAATTTTTTTTAAAAAAATGAAATTTTAATAAAAAAAACGAGTTCAAAAAAGGTGTCAAAATTTTTGGACGGAGAGGGGTGAATCGGACCACCTTATTTATATTTGTATTTTATTTATCAATTATGACCATTTTATTTTTTGCTACGAATTCTAATATGATAAATAATTATTATATTAAGTAAAAAATTAAAAATATTAAAATTGAAAATTAACGTAAAAGACGAATTTAAAAAGATGGTCCGAGAGTCACCCCTCAATGGTGGTCCGCTTCACCCTCCACGGTCGGGCTGACTCGGCGTTATTCAAACTTTAATAGAAACTTTTATTCATTAGAATTACAGTTTTATTTTTTGTGTGCTATGCCCCGACTATAGGGCAGTGATTTACAAAAAAAAAAATTTCCAAAAAAGTGCATTAGGGGAGAAAGTGGGCAGACGAAGTTATACCTAAAGGTGGCCAACTTCACCCCGCCCGACGCTATTATAGTCCAAAAAAATTTTCCCTATTTGAAAAATTTTTTATTTTTAAAAATTGCAAAAAAAATGCTAAGGGTCTACACAATCTCTAAGACTAAAGAGATCATATTTCGCATTAACAAGCATTATAGAAAGAATGTAAAATTTAAAAGTTACCATGATATGTATTGCATTAGTGATATTATTTTTTAAGTTATTAAGTGATTTCACTTTTGGGGTAAAACTAGGTAACAGGGGTAAAACTAGGTAACATACATTTTAACTATATTTCATGTATAAATAAATTTTTTTTTATTTTTTTTAATAATATTTTCCCTTTATTATATAAAATATAAGTATAAATACCGTATAAGGTATCATATATATTACTGAACATGTATATATATTATATTTTGATAAATATTGTAGCTAAAGTTTTAAAAAAAATTGGCCAAACTTACACTTATGATACGGCCAAATATCTCAGAACCATACGATACTAATACAAGAAAACAATATACCATATTTGCACATCAACGATAAAGCCTTATTACGAAGGAAATGTTGTTAAAAATGAATTTAATAATAAAAAGAAATTTAATATTAATTTCTTTTTTTTTTTTTTTTTTTTACAACATTCCACAAATAAGCTTTAGCCGCTGAATCTAAATATGCAATTGGATTTTACTTGTAGTATCGTAGTTTTTCGATAGATATCGGCGAAATAAGTACAAGTAATGTAAGTTTACCAAAATATAGGATCGCTCAGTGATGCTAGTGTGAAGTTTAAGTTTTTCCATGTTTTACCTAAATTATTTTTTAACACGTTTAATACTTATATTACATATTTTATTAATTAAATAGTAAAAATTACAAACATACGAGAAATAAAAATAAATTACATTTTAAAACAAAATAAACTACCAGTGTTTACCCCAAAAAAAAAATTTTCTTACTATATCAATTCAAAAGTACTAAAATATTTTTATTTTCACGATTTTGCTTCCAAACAACAAATTATCAACATTTAAGAAGGTTCAAATTTAGAAAAAACATTTACCAGGTCGTATCCAATCGCACTCATAGAATGTCGTTGCCGGATAAACTCGATCCAATGATTTAGCAAAGATCACGTCAAGCAACGAAATTTCACACGCACTAATGTATCTGCCAACATGTCCTAACGACATCCATCTGTCGTTGCCCCCTATCAGACAGTAACTGTAGTGAACTTTGAAATTTTTGAGTTTTTTTATAACGACAAAAAAAAAAAGCCTAATGTTGATTTAGTCTCGTGTTTGCTTTTATCTTCCCCTTTTCCCAATATAGTGAGCTACGAGCGGGCAAGTTCGAGGAGGGAACTTACCACTCGTTTGTACCACCACCTTAATGAATGCCCTCGTAAATAAGCATAAAGGCATTACAGCATATAGGTGCCGTTAGTCATACGCACAAGAGTTTTTGTTCTTAGATATTAGTAACTCCCAGGGACTAGTTCGCTGCTGTGCTTTTTCTTTCCTGCCACTTCTGTTCTGTGGAATTCTCTTTCATCTTCAGCGTTTCTGCTATAAAAATTATTTTAACCTCTACCTCACTTTTAAAAAGCACTAGACTAATACGTATATCTTATGTGAGTCAATCAAGCGTACGTATTTACCATAATGATAGTTTTGAGGCGTTTTTTTTAATTTAATTTCTACGTTTTTAAAAAACATACCCCAATTTCTTGAATTAGAGACTCTGCCAGGGCGATGGATATATAGGTGCAACTGTATAAAAAACACCTTGCCTATGAGAAAATTTGATCCTCAGAGATACCTTGTCAACAGTGGAGGAAGCATTTTTAGTCAGAAGCAACAATAGTTTTACTCATCGTTTCACAATCAAATGAATCCATTTTTTAGTAGGCGAAGGTTTATATAGGCCTATAAGAAAGCATTAACCCTGCCCCATGCTTTATAAAAAAGCCGTAAAAGTAAAACTAGGAGAAGAACTACAGAGCCTGAAAAAAATTTATTTGCCGACTTCTCATTATTAACTCATTTTAAAATTGTTCTCATATGACTCTGGTCTCTTGCATCCACTCATTTCAAAATTGCAAGTACTATCTAAATGATACCTTCTGCTCTGTGAGATTCCTATTTATGTTTTAAAAGTAAAAACAAAGAAAATATCTGACTGAAGCTACTCTCTGTACAAAAAATAAAATTTTTTTTATTTGCTCGTGCATCGGCTCCGGGCCTCTGCCAACCTAACTACATATAACCGGTTAGCATCGATGGTAGACGGTTTACATCACGCTTTATACAGATAGTTTGATAAAGCTTATTCATCTTTATCTTAAGAGGAAATCTGAAAATTTTATTAACACACACATAAATCGCAAAATGAATCATTAACAGTAACGTTTATTTCATACATCCCTTTCTCTTTCTATATATTATAACGAGAGGATGAAAAGGTGATGTATAGAGGAGTTCTATCAAGGTAGAACTTGCCACGTACCTGATCAATGGATAGAAAATGCAATACATGCATATTGCCGACCTTTTGATCTGAGTTCTGGTTAATATTCTACAATTTTGTGTGATTACAAGAAATTCCTCTCGTCTCTTTCAAGGCACTTATTTTCCCACCAGACAAAGTGGACCTAAAAAAAAAATTTATATTTATATGAAACTATACTCTTATCAGTAAAATATGTTCAAAATGCAGTAATAATAGTTTATTCAATCAACATGATACAAATCATATTGTGTCCAACACTACGTTCTCCTTTCTTCGCCTTACATGAGATTTCCTTGAGCATTATGAAACACTTCAAAGTATGAGATTTCTATAAAGAGATATGTAACTGCTAATCAGCTCTAATATGTGATGGTAATTCGTGGTTAGTAAGTGGACGAGGCTACCAGTAACCCTTCTCCCCCCTCCCCCTCCCGCAACCCATTATTTTATTCAAATATTCATAATCAAATCTCTCAAAAAAATAAAGAAAAATGACATATTTAAATAAAGTTTCTTTATCTTATTATTTAAGACACTGCTACCATCATAATACGATGCGAATTAAAAACGCGGTATCTGATTTAAGATTAAAACGCGGCGTAAACGTTAATTGATTGAGCTAAAAGCTCTCATATCAGATGGAACGATCTAATCTAGAAGCTTCACGCACCGTAAGATATAAAAAAAAGTACGCACCTAACTGGCAACTTCTAGCTAAAGCGTACCTGTAAATGAGAAAATTCCCTCTTCGCCTCTATTCCGAACTTTGCTTTAGCTATACTCATTATACGTTTTGACCGATGCTGTGCATGTTATTGGTAGTGCGTAGTGTTTTCCTTCAGAGAAGGTCTGGCTCACTATTACTGTCTCAACTGCTGTAGAATCGTAAAAAAGAGTAAGAAAGTACATGATAGAAGGTATAAGTAACGTATAAGTAAGTAAAGTAAAGGATGGGCGTGGAAGTAAAGTAAAGTAAAGTAGTAAAAGTAAAAGTAATAAAAAAAAAAGAAATAAGAAGTAAGTAAGTAAGTAGTACGAAGAAAGAAAGAAACAAAAAAAAAGAAAATAAGAGAAAGAAACATTTACAATAGACAAAGAGAAAAAGTAAATTAAATAAAGTAAGAAAGAAAGAATAAGAAGAAAGAAAGAAAAGAAGAAAGAAAAA
>JABUQX010036360.1:47500-57991 GCA_015478945.1 Trachelipus rathkii | reverse complement strand
CAAAATGCTTCGTTCATTCCTAGGAAATTTGGGTGTTTAACCGTTTCGCATTTATCGTGAAACGCTTTGCTGCGTTTTCGTGCCATAATATATATATACTATATATATATATATATATACTATATATATATATTATAATAATTATTTATGAGATATTTGTGTTATATATATTTTTATTTTTGGCCAATAATTGATTTTATGAGTTCTTATTGATTTTCTTTCAAATTCAGATATTAGAAATTAAATATATTAATTATTTTTTCCGAAATGTGCTTTAAGAACAAGTAAATGTTTATTTTATTTTTTTATTTTTTTTTTAATAAAACGAGTGTTTTATTAGATTCCTTGGTAGGAAAAAAAATTATAAAAAAATTAATTCACGAATCTGTATTGCATACCGTCTTGAAATTTCCTCTTCGCATTTTTGGAGAGGCACGATCCGTTACCATTTATAATTGAATATAAAATAACATTATTCAATGGCGATGATTCTTACATTTTTTGTTTAAATTTTACATAATCTTTCGTTTGTATTATGTAATGTATTCTTTCAGATGACCTATTTTCACAAAAAAATAACAGAATTTTATCATAACTACGAAATATGAAGAAGATTGTTCGTTTCTAAAATAATAACTCGTGCTAAGCACGAATGTAGGAGTCATATTTTTGATATATATATATATATATATATATATATATATATATATATATATATATATATATATATATATATATATATATATATATATATATATATATATATATATATATATATATATATATATATATAAACTTGCAGCCCACTCCATGCCAAGTATATAATATATATATCTAATAAATAGACATAATATATATATATATATATAATATATATATATATATATATATATATATATATATATATATATATATATATATCTATATATATATATATATATATATATATATATATATATATATATATAAATAAATAATATATACATATATATATATATATATATATATATATATATAACTATATATATATATATTAAAAATAAATCTCTGAATGAATCGAATCTTCTGTGGTTTGGACCTGACGGTGATGACCATCTGTCAGCAGACAGACCGTAGGTCTGTCTGTCTGTGTGTGTGTGTGTGTGTGTGTGTGTTATTATTATTATTATTATTATTATTATTATTATTATTATTATTATTATTATTATTATTATTATTATTATTATTATTATTATTATTATTATTATTATTATATTAATAAATTTTTTTAAAAAATTATTATTATTATTGTGTGTGTGTATTATTATTATTATTATTATTATTATTATTATTATTATTATTATTATTATTATTATTATTATTATTATTATTATTATTATTATTATTATTATTATTATTATTATTATTATTATTATTATTATTATTATACAAATAAATTATTTTCTATATTGATTAGGCATTGATATATAAAAAGAATACAATAATGAGTTCCTATATAGTATAACGAAATATATTTGTGGCCTAATTGAGCAGATTTTTTTTATGTTCATTTCTGGAGTATTGATCAAAGTTTTTTGGAATTAAAGATAGATAATAAGTGATCCCCCAAAAAAAGATTGAGAAAATTCCAGAATTTATTTTCGTCTTGAGACTTTTACAATGATAGGAAAGAGAAAAAGATTTTAGTTAATTATGTACAAAGCCATATCAAGCTAAGCTATTGTTAAATACATAGTTGTTGTGAAGAACAATTTTATTTTATATTATTATGAACAGTAATCAGATAATTTTTTTCTTTTACCTTTGTCTCCACCACTCAATGGGCAGAACCCTATTAAAGGAGGGAGTGTTATACGCCTCAAAAGTGCACCACCTAGCGCAAATTGCGCAGATGAGCAAAGAGGTAGTCTTCAAAGTGAAAGAGATTAAATTCAGCAGGAAACACAGAAAAGGGAAGAGAATTCCACATATCAGTCAGAGGTGGCAGGAAAGAAGGAAGGATCGCAGCGAACAAGCCTGAGTTACTAATATCAACACAAAACTCATGTGCAGATACAGCATCTATTACCCTAAGAGGGTATCGTAAAGGTGGTGGTACGCGAGTGGTAAGTTCACCCGAGCACCTGCCGCTGCGGTACCTAAAGAAAGGAAATAAAGCACCAACATCACGCCACAAAGATAAAGGGTTAAGTGAACTGGAAAGTACAGACAGCTGAACAGAAATGAACATAAAAAAATAAGCTTATTTAGGTAACAAATATATTTCGTTTTACTATATAGGAATTCACTTCTGGATTCTTTTTATATTTCATTGTCTAATCACCATATTAAATAATTTATATGTACAATAATAATAATAATAATAATAATAATAATAATAATAATAATAATAATAATAATAATAATAATAATAATAATAATAATAATAATAATAATAATAATAATAATAATAATAATAATAATAATAATAATAATAATAATAATAATAATAATATTAATAATAATAATAATAATAATAATAATAATAATATACAAAATCTGGGTGAAACCAGAACCCCCGACAGCCCCCAGATATGAGAGCAGTGCTCCATACAATGGCGGATGAGAGCCTTGTATAGCTGTAGTAACTGAGGAGAGGAAAAAAAGTCTCGCAGTTTAAATAGAACTCCCAATATCATTGAGGCCGCCCTAGCAGCCGTTTTAATGTGAGGTTTCCAAGACATTTTTTGGTTTATGCTAAGGCCAAGGATGTATATATTGTCGACAGAAAAGACGAGAGAACCATCGAAAGAGGTAGGAAAGTTAAAAGGTGTTTTGGAGATTTGTACAAGTTTGATTTTTAAAGAATTGAATTTCAATATTCTATCCAGATCAGCGAGAACAGAATCGGTAAGATTAAGACGGGAAGCAATTCTAGAAGTAAAAGAGGGAGCACATTTGAAATGAGTTAAAGAATGAAGGTTAGAGTTATTACCATATGAGGTGAGAAGATTATTAATGAAAAGTAGGAGATAAGACAGAACCCTGAGAAACATCACTATTGGCAGAAAAAAAGAAGCCACCCTTCCAACAATTATCCAATATTGAGAGATTTGAAAGAAAGGGAGATATAAGTAAGCAAAGAAAGGGAGGAAACCCAAAGTAGGAGAGTTTGGAGAATAGTAACTCGTGCTATACCCAGTCAAATGCTCTGGATATGTAAAGCGCCACTACAGAGGCCTCCCTATAGTTCCTAAGGGGAAAATCATAAATCGGTTAGATAGGAAAGTATATAGCAGTAGACCTCGAGCGCCGAAAGCCGTACTGGTGCTCAAAAAGAAGGAAATGAGATTCCGGATGATCTAAAAAATGAGAGTTAAGAGGGCTTTCAAATATCTTAGATTAAATACAAGTGAGAGTTATAGGGCGATAACATAGTTAGAAGGATCAGAACGGTTACCTTTCTTTGGAATAGGTTGGACATATGTGATCTTGCAACACTGAGGGAAAGTGCTAATATTGAGGCATAGAGAATAAAGCTGAACTAGGGACGGGATCAGTTCGGAAGCACATTCCCTCAAAACACGGGGAGGAGCACCATCCTAGCCACCCGCCTTCCTATCGTTCATAGATTTCAGGAGTCCATGCGCCCGATCAAATGTAATCACAGGCAAAAACATAGGAAACTCGAGAGGAGAAGGAGGAGGAAGAGGAATGCCAGAATCGTCCAGGGTTAAGTTAAAGGAAAATATGAGGCAGAAAAGATTGGTCTTTTCAGTTGGAGTATTAGCAACAGAACCACCAGAGCGAATAAGAGTAGGAAAGGCAAATTTACAGAAGTTGTTAGAAATATTTTTGGCAAGAGGCCAGAAATATTTGTCAGTAGGAGAACCAAGGAGGTGAGCACACTTTTGTTTAATGAAAGTCCGCTTTGCTCGTCAAAGAGTATCCCTGCAACGATGTTGAGCTGAATGAAAATTAGCTAGTGATAGGAGAGCGAGAATTTTTCCACTCCCAATACGCACTGTCTCTAGCCTGAATGGCCAGAGAACAAGCACAATAGAACCATGGATTCTGAGGTATAGAGAGATAGACTAGTGGTGAAACAAAGGCCAAGTGTGTTCGGGAATTGGTTTGGACGATCTGAATGTGTGTAGGTTCCCTAATTAGTTGCTCCAGATCGTTAAGAGTGCTGCATAATTCGATCTCCTCCTCACCTAAATCATTATGAGAAAACCCCAACGATTCAGGGTTGTGTACATGGAAATCACCTAAATAAAGGACCAGCATTTGGGTGAGTAGATATAACAGTCTAGCTAGAAGCAGTAAGATATTCAAAAATAGGCTTGAAAATCTGTTCTGTCAGGAGAACAGTAGCAGAAGCACAAGATTATTATAGTAGAAGGAAAAAGATTTTAAGCCACAGAAAATCAAAGTTAGGAGATTACAGATTTTCAAGACGTGTTACAGGAGTATTAATGCTTAAATAGGCACATACTCCACCCCTCAGACGGAAATTAGTTAAAGATGAATTCTTAGCCATCTGTGCCTCAGACAAGAGCAGAATGTTAGGGTTAGAGAGGTGGTATTCTACGGATGCAGAGTTAGATGGTAAGCCACGGATGTTGGTAAAGTCAATAGAAAACCCGCGCCTGCGCAAATCTGATATCATACACACACTCAACCACAACAAATTAAAACAGAAAACAAAAACAAACAGACAAAAACAAAGGTAAAAATCAAGATAGAATTGATCATACACTAAAAAATAAATTTAAAAGTTCAAGTGCTAAAAAAAAAATAATAAAAAAAAATAAAAAAAAAACACTAACAGTAATAAAAAAAAAAAAGTTAAAATCAGGAATTATCTTTTAAAACTTCCCACGTAGAACTTTACTAGAACGAATAAAATGGTTTCAACATAGTATGATTTAATAAAATTTCTAATTAAAACAAAATAAGGTTTGCAAAACACACACTTTCATTATACACAGCACTACATAAACACAGTTAGAAAAGATAAAACTCTTTAGCAGAGAGCACATTTAAACGAAACCTATACACACAATTTCAAGATAATGGCAACAGTGATATATATATATATATATATATATATATATATATATATATATATATATATATATATATATATATATATATATACTATAGATATATATATATATATATATATATATATATATATATATATATAATATATATATATATATATATATATATATATATATATATATATATATATATATATATATATATATATATATATATATATATATTGTCGGATTTTGGGGTGTTGTGTAAGCCGAACATCAAAGATTGTGAAATTGAAAGGAGAAGCTTCAATATTTTCAGGTTTATTTCTTACACTAGATACAACACAGACCCCTGTTCCTAAAAGAAAAGAAAATACTATTAGAAACAGGGCAAATTTTGATTAACATCCTTATATGCCTGTACATGTTACACAGGAAGAGGATCCTGCATAATATGCGCTTGCATATAGGAATGTTTACAAGTGGCCAAAAAGAAAACATAAATACTACTACAACTCTCTATGCTCGCATATATTTTGCGGGAACCATCATGCTACACAATATATACGTGCACAGGGAATTGGTACGGTATCAAAAGGGTTGTTTATATACACATGCCTCTATAACTGTATATATACTACAGCGAAGGTATCTTGCGGAACATACATTGATATAGGAGCAGTAGAGATAGTACCGTACATCCTTAAAAATAACTATCTCTAAGGTTTGGGTACATTAGTTTACAAGCCATACCATCAAATAGCTAAATATTTGCTGGCATACCTTATAGAACGACATGAATGGGTGCGTGCGATACTTTATAGCCTTAAAATTAACTACCCTTAAGTATCGGGTATACAAGTTTAGAATGCTATACTATCTAGTACCTACATCTGCCGCACACACCGTACCCATATATATATATATATATATATATATATATATATATATATATATATATATATATATATATATATATATATATATATATATATATATATATATATATATATATATATATATATATATATATATATATAATACTATTAGTCACATTTGCCTTGCAGGAGATAGATAGATAGATAGATAGATAGATAGATAGATAGATAGATAGAGAGAGAGAGAGAGAGAGAGAGAGAGAGAGAGAGAGTGTAGGCTGCGATTTTGCAGTTACGAGTGTTTAACACCTACCAGAAATCGGGCGTGGGTTGTTTATGCCCCCTTGGGAGACTATACAGCAAATAGCAGTTTATGTCTGACCTGCTATTCGCTGCATTACACAGCATGCACTAATCATAATGTACAGTTAACACTCCGCAGAAATATTTGGTAAATTTCGTTCAACCCTCGCTAGCCTAGCCTCGGCCTACAATAAATTTTGCCCATGCACTTCTACTCCACTATTACCTCTCTCGCCTTTCTCTGCACTGCTATGTAGCGTATATGTTCACTAGGGTTGGATACAGCGAATAACAGTCTATCCCGACTGTTATTTGTCTTATTATTACAGAAGAGACATGCACGCGGTTATATCACAAATAGCTTTCTCCAACTCTAGGCTTACTGCGACTCTAAGCTCGGCGGCCTAGTATAAAATTCTATCCTAGCCTTTTATGGATTTTCTCTCCTATTTCGCACTTAAGCGTTATAGATTATGCGTTACTATCTTCGCTTTTCCCCTATCACTAGTTTCTATTTATACGTGAAACTATTATGGAAGGTTAAATTCTCACGCATCTACCTTAGCCTCTGTCGGCAAGCCTAAAGCCGTTTTATCATTGCTCTAACTTTTTACTTTTTACGCACTTAATAGTCTAATTCATGCATTACCCCTTTACGCTGTCTCAACTCACCTTAATTACTTTGTTAAATGCCTTTTACTACATAAATATGGTGTGTTTTTTTTGTTTTTTTGTTTTTTTTGTTAATTAAAGGCAAATTTTTATTATAATTGCGCTGTAGCTTTACACGCATTTAATTTTCTTTTCTTAGGCAGTTTTTCCAGCCCCCGATAGATGGCGCGATGGTATTCGAGAACGTTGTAGTAATTAGGGCGTATTCAGACGACAATATATATATATATATATATATATATATATATATATATATATATATATATAATTATATATATATATATATATATATATATATATATATATATATATATATATATATATATATATATATATTATATATATATATATTTTATATATATATATATATATTATACAGTATAATATGGAAAATATATTGCACAGTTAATAGATAAAAAGATGAGAAAAAATGTGAATGGCGATATGACAATATTATTATTATTATTATTATTATTATTATTATTATTATTATTATTATTATTATTATTATTATTATTATTATTATTATTATTATTATTATTATTATTATTATTATTATTATTATTATTATTATTTTATTCATTATTATAATTATTATTATATTATTATTATTATTTTATTATTATTATTATTATATTATTAATATTTATATTATTATTATTATTATTATTATTATTATTATTATTATTATTTTATTATATTATTATTATTATTATTATTATTATTATTTTATTATTATTATTATTATTACTTATATTATTATTATTATTAATTATTATTAATTATTATTATTATTATTATTATTATTATTATTTTATTATTATTATTATTATTAATTATTATTATTATTATTTCGCCCGAAAGAAGAGGGGCACTTCTTAACAAGTAGACGTGGACGTAAGAAGCCCATGCTGCATTTTTGACTCCGCCCAAGGAGCCCCTTGGTTCCGCCACTCTGTTGGTCCAGCCTCAGGGCTCAGCACCCCTCGCCTTCAGGCCTGACGCCTCCATTTCGCTGTTGGAGTGTCCTCAAACCACACGCTGGATGGTGTGTGGTCACTCTCAACATTTTTCTCTCGAAAGTTACAACTTGCAGAAACATGCTATAAGCGCTTTCGCCAGGCAACTTCTTGCATCTACCTCACTGTCTGTAACTTCCTCGAAGGCCGAGAGTTTTCGCATAACTCACGCGATCCACAAGTCGATAACCTTTACGATAAGCATCTCGTCTTGAAACGACACTCACAGAGAAGCTAGTCGTTTAGAGTATGTAATCGAATTCAACAAACTGAACTCTACCGGCATATCTCCGGAGTAGAACAACATCACTGCTGACGCCCTCTCATGTAATCGCGGTCAAATGTTCTGTATGCTCTGCTTCTCTTCACTACGACCTACATTGGCAACAACGTCAGGAGTTCCGAAGTTCCAGATCTTCAACAAGTTCCTGCTGTTCCGATGCATGGCCCTCGCTCCCCGGATTTCAGAAGAAATCTCCTCTGGATATATGACAGCACATCCTCCGACTTTTTTCGTAATTCATCCTTCCGGAAACAGGTATTCCATTCAATGTCTTCATTTCCTTTCTCACCAATGGCTGCCGCTTCATAAATAGCCTGTAACATCTAGCTTCCGTGTGCCCAGGTGAATATTGATGGGAAGAAGTGGACTACGAATGTCTGTCGTGGCAACGTTCCAAGGTTTTCAGAAGGCACACAAACTCCTCTAGGACACTCTTCTTGCTCTCTGGTGAACGTTTTTTGAGAAGGTTCACATCGACAGATTGGCCCTCTAAACCTTCAGGCGTTCACCGGTACATTCTCACATGTATCGATCGCTTCAATGCGATGGACTGAAGCCATTCTTTCTCTCTGTTGCAAACAGTGGAATCCATTGCTAAAGCCTTCATGGCTCCTTGGGTTTGGCTCTTCGGTGTTCCACTCTCCGTCACTTTAGATCAAGGCCGACAATTCGAATCTTTCCTCTGGAGAAATTTGATGAGTCTCCTTGGTTCGGAGAAACTACTCACTTTTATTTTTCATCCTATTTCAAAAGGGATCCGTGAACGCTTTCACCGACAACTCAAGGCTCCCTTGGCAGCACAACCTCAACCAGAGCGTTGGACTGAAGCTCTTTCCTTTGGTTAAGCTTAGCATCCGCGCGTCTATTATTTATCTTTAGGGCTCTGCAGTTGAATTCGTTTACGGTTCACCTCTTAGATTACCAGAAGAATTATTTTCTCAGTCTTCTCCTCCACCTCCGTTCTCAGATCCTCTTTCCTATCTTTCCCACTTGAGACGCTGTGCCCGGTCGTGAAGACCCACACCAACACGATACCAAGAGGTGCTCTCCTTCATTCCGAAGGACCTCTCTTCATGCACCTACGTATTCGTGAGGCATGACTCGCATCGCATCTCTCTCTAACCAAAGTAGGACGGTCCTTTTTTCCGGTTGTACTTAGAAAGGAGAAATTCTTCACGATTCAACGACCTTCCCGTACAGAGATCGTTACTATCGATCGGCTGGAAAACGCTTATTTCGAGGCTGATCCTCCCAACACTCCGGATTCCGATCTTTTTCCTCGTACTATTCCGGTTTCTCTTCTTCAACACCCTAATTTTCCGACACCCATCTCTTCAACTGCATCTTTACCTACTACTTCATCACCGCCACCCAGCTTCCCTCCGCCACCTTCATTGTTCACGCTCCAATCTTAAATCACACAGCTCTGGCTGATGGCACTTTTTCCGGTCCCTTCACTTCCTACAATTCAGGCCCCTGTTCAGATACCAATGGACACTCCACCATCAGCACAATCTACACGTCTTACTAATCGCCTTTATACTGGAATTCCTATGTTCATTCCTTTCGTTTCCCCTGCTTCTTCTTTCCCTTTGCGACACGCTTCACCTGCAAAGCCAACGCCAGTGTTGTCTTCTCCTCAGGTCCCGCTTCATTCTGCCCTACTCCTTCGGGAACAGAGGGTAGTACGCGAAGTGGGCGACAGATTCGTTGGCCGAGACGCTTTTTTCACCCACACATCTACCGCCTACTCCGCTATATATATATTTATATATATATATATACTATATTATATATATAATATATATATATATACATATCTAATATATATATATATTATATATATTATATATATTTATATATATTATATATATATTATATAATATATATATTATATATATATATATATATATATATATATGTACTGTAGCCACACCGTTAACAAAATCTACAACTAAAGTTCCAGCATCACTGAGCAATTAGTAACAGCGAGATTTTTGGCGCGATCTTACCAGCCTTTCGATTCTGAGGCGCCTATTAATGCGATGTGTAGGGAAATTTTCCCAAATTTTTCCCAGTAAAAATATACTTTTTGGTAGTTAGAAGGATTTGGGGTCCTGTTTCCCATCTTGTTACTTCTGTAAATCTGGTTTGTTTAACCATGTCTGTACTTGTATGTTCATCTGTTTTGACCATTCCTGTTCAGCCCTGGTCTGTGAACCCAATTTGTATCCTCTACCACTTGTACTTATTGATTTAGTGAAGTTTGGCGTACTTATTAATAAATTCTAATTTAGAATGTAAAG
>JABUQX010036360.1:32500-40000 GCA_015478945.1 Trachelipus rathkii | reverse complement strand
TGGCCTATAAGATTCATATGGAGGGCTTATTTTGCGAAAAGATTTAGATCTCTGACATGCATCACAACTTTGTACAAATTGCTTTACATACTTTGGCATATTTTTCCATACAAAGCGCTTTCTAAGGGATGCCAGAGTTTTCTTAACACCAAAATGCCCTAAAGAGTGAGAATAAGAAATGACAGGAAGAATAAAGGATTCTGGAACAAAGACACGTGGTGAAAGTGGAATAGATTCATCAACGACTAGTGAGACCAAGTCATTCCGATAATAATAGAGTCTTTTTGTAAGCTTAAGACCCGTATTTTCTTGGTTATTTAAATATTTCTGAAGTTGTACATCAGCTTCTTGTGCTGCTTGCAGTTCTTTGTAGTCAATCTTACACTGAAAAAGCTTAAATACATCATTGGCGGAAATATTGAAAATTGATGCAAGAGCATAACCGTCATCCTCTGTTAAAGAATTCTGCTGGGGTAGAAAATCTGGTGACACCAAGACTTCATCACAGGATACTTCTGGAATGACTTCTGCTTCAGGTATCTGATCTCCAATTTGAAGAGAAGAGCTTGTTGCTGAATCTAATTCTACTTTTTCCGCAGAAGTGGAAGGAGTGGGCAAATTTGATGGCCATTCAGTGGTTCTCTGAGCTGGATTTCTACTCAAGAAATCTGCAAGAATATTTTCTTCAGATTTAATATGATGTACAGTCAAATCATACTCTGACAAGAAAGTTAGGTATCGCTGCTCCCTTGCTAGCAAGTGATTAGCATCAGTCTCTTTTTTAAGTGACTGTGTGACTGAAAGATTGTCACAAAACACATCTACCTTTCTTGCTTCTACTATGTGGGAAAATTTCTTAATTGTTTTAACCAAGGCAAGGAGTTCCTTGCTATATATACTATAACCAATTTCAGTAGGATTCAATCGATAACTGTAAAATCCCAGCGGAACTGTTTTTTCATTTTCTGTAGAAACTACTACACCTGCCAAGGCTGTCTGACTAGCATCAGTGAAAACAGATATTTGAGCATTATTAGAAGGAAAACCCAAAGGTATAGCATTTTTGAGGGCCAATTTGGCCATATTAAAGGCTTCTTCTGCCTCAGGATTCCATTTTACTCTGCGTTGAGAGTATGGTGCACCTTTGAGAAAAGAAAGAAGAGGAGAAATAATTTCAGAAATACCCGGAAGAGAAGAGCGAAAATAGTTTAGACTGCCTATGAAAGAACGTAAATCTTTGATAGTCTTGGGTTTTGGGATATTCATAATAGCAGTGGTTTTATCCTCATTAGGGAGCATGGAGCCTTCGGACACATCAAAACCTAAATATGTAACCCGAGACTGTCCAATTTGGCACTTATCAGCACTAAGTCTCAAATTAAAAGATTTCAACCGGTCTAGTACCATTTCTAAAATCTTCATGTGTTCATCATGAGTAGGAGTGGCGATGAGGATATCATCAATATATATAAAAATGTTAGGGATTTTAGAAAGAATTAAAGATATGTATTTTGTAAAACTAGTGGGACTGGAATGGAAGCCTTCTACAATACTATTATATGAGAAACTGCCAAAAGGAGTATTTATAGTTAAGAACTTTCGACAATCAGGGTGGACTTTAAGGTTATAAAATGCCTTTTTTAAGTCTAAAACAGAAAATACTTTACACCCATGAAGTAAGTTCGTAAAGTCATTTAAGTTAGGGAGACTGAAATTGTCTCGAACAGCTCGTTTGTTCAATAATCTCAAATCGGCTACTATTCGGACTCCACCACTAGGTTTAGAAAGTACCGAAATCGGAAATCCCCAAGGTGAGTGCGAGGGAGAAAGTACCCCAGCATTTACTAACCTGCCTATCTCTTCTTTGGCCTTATCATATAAACTAGTAGAGATTCTGCGACTTTTAATGTTTATTGGGGAACCCATAACTTTAAATTTATAAGGAATTAATTCATTTAAGGAATTTTGTTCAGCGGGGGTAAGGGGAAATTTTGTAAAGCCTATTTCACTTGTATTATTAAAATCACTTTCTTTATTAATATCACTTTTATTCATACTTATTTCATTTCTATTTTTATTACACTTGTAGGAGGCATTGTCCTGATAGCTACCCCCAGGAATATTATTATTATAATTATTATCGCTCACATTAACATTTTCTAAAATTTTATATAAATCATCAAACAACATTTTATATTCACCTAATAGAGAAGTATAAAGGGAAGGCGCGGAAGGAAGTTTAGGAGAAAGAGTTAAATTTATATAATTAAAATCATTTGTTATGGGTAGTGCTTCAGAACCATTCCCTTGAATGACTTCACAAGAAAGACCAGTTGTGGCATCAATTATAATATTTGAGCTAAAATCTAGGTTAAATTTATATTTAGTAAAAAAATCTATCCCTAAAATATTATCAATTACATCAGCGATTAAAAATATATGCTCATAGTCCCTTTTTAGCAGGAAATTTAATTTTTTAGTTATACAATCATAAATGTTAATCTGACTTCCATTAGCAGCTGTAAGAAAGCCAATAGGATCTTTCCTTTGTTCTGCAGAAGCCTTTAAAATAGAAAATGAACTCCCCGTATCTAACAAAAATAATTGCTTAGAATTAGCGTCATATATACGAAGGAGACAATTAATTGCAAAATTTTTACATTCGTTTACATTTAAAACTTTGGGAAGCACTGACCCATTGCAAGAATCTGCATTTTCAACCCGCATCGCAGTATTTTGGCTTGGAATTAAAGATTCCAGCCCTATAACTGACTGTTCGCTACCTTGATAATGCATATCCTTACCCTTAACACTAATATCGGAGGAAATCAAATTTTCCCTATACCAAGATTCATTTTCACTCAACTGAGAAGCTCTCTCGCATAAAACAGATTGTTTTACGCCATTATTAGCATTTTCACTTGAATGAACATGAACCTGGATATTATTTTTATTAGCATGCAAAATTGTAATCAACATTTTTACCTATATTGTAATTATTATTCGAATTTGGTTGGGGGTAGCTGTCCTCCCTAATACGTTCTATATTATTAAAACTACTTTTGTACTTACAAATTTTACGAGTTACCACTGGATTAAAACGCACTTTCTTTGTACAGGGGCGTAACTCCACCCCTATACTTAGTTTCCCTGCGAAGGTAGGGAAGTAGGTCCAGCATTATTATGTGATGGCGCTTGTGCCAACAAATGAGCCATTTTGCAAGTGCCTCCTTGGCACCTGCTAGCCATTTCACGGAAGGTGAAATGGTAGTAGCAAAGGGGTCCATCTTTTCTAAATCCTGAAGATGATCGACGACGGTTAGACCGACCTCTGTCCCAGCCAGGAGAGCGACCTCTGTCCCAACCATTATCATTACGAGACATCTGCAGATCTAATTGATTTACTTGATATGTGAGGGCCTCCAACTTCTGGAACATCTCACTTAGTCGATTGTTTATTTGGGCCAAATCATTGTGTGAAATGTGGTCTTCTTTCCTAGGTTGGGGATCACTTGCCCTGGTAGGGATGAATGGAGTCACAGCATTGACCGAATAATCTGGATAGGATTTTGACTTATGACGTTGGGATTCCATGAACACGTCAGCTGCTTCGGCCAATTTATGAATATCCGCATCCCCTTTCAATACTGTTAATAACGGTACCAGATCCTCAGGTAGAACACGAAGAAACATCTGTTTCATAAGGTTTTCATTTTGATGTAGAAGCCATTGATAACTGCGGATTCCTAATGATGCTTTAATTCTGTTAAGATATGCTGTGGGCTTTTCACCAGGTTTAAGCTCCTGCCGAAATAAATTTTCAGCTTTCTCTTTATCAGATGGAGCATAAGTTTCAGTTACAAGGCGAACCAATTCTTCATATGTTTGGTCGTTGATAGGATAGCTTATTCTTGAAGTTATAGCCGAAGGTAAGAGAGGACCGAGAAGTTGAACCTTTTCGATATTATCAGTAACAAAATATAGGCTAAATAGAAATTCCACTCTATCTAACCACTTTCCCACATCCCTTGTTTCAAACCGAGGAATATCCTGCACAGAGAGTACTTTCCTAGTTCTTCGATGTGGTTCGGGTGATGGGGAGCGAGAACGATCACTCTCAACCGATGAGTTATTAGAGTTGTGACCATCGTTCCTATTTAGATTTTCATTTTGTCCATCATTTTCATTTATTTCAACATCTACATGATGTATAGAAATTCCAGACGGTGGATTATTTAAATTTTGAGCACCAGACCTGCTTCTAGTCGAAGTCATCGTTGTAATTCACAAAAAGTTTTTTTTTTTTTTTTTTTTTTTTTTTTTTTTTTTTTTTTTTTTTTTTTTTTTTTTTACACAGTCTTAATTGTACATTCACTTAAAAACTTTATTTCACTGTTTTATTAGTTATTTTGTAGTAAAAGCACTTGACTCACTTTAACTACACAATTACCCAAGTAGGCTAATTTTGTAAAATTGTCAAAAAAATAAAAAAAATTTTTTTTTTTTTTTTTTTTTTTTTTTTTTTTTTTTTAAACCATTTATTTATAAAAATAGGCCTGTTGCCATGAAAATAGTTGTAGCTTACTTATATAGGCCCTAAGAGAGGACAGATAGTTCCGTAGGCTAAGCTCTTAAACTAGTACTAGGCCTAGTTTTAACTTAAAACTTTTTTCTTTATTTTTGTTTTCACTTTTATATTTTGTAGTATTTTTTTTCTTGCTTTATTTATGAATGCACTAAAACCAATAGTCTTTTTATTGTTATTGTTGAACGCAATTATGTGCGTGCGTGAGTAGCCTAGGCTTATATTGGCCTATTTTTCTAAAGTTATTAATTTCACTGAAAATTTTACCGTTTTTTTTTTTTTTCATTTTTTTTATCTAATATATAGTTATTTCAACAATTCGTAATTTATTTTTATTTCTTTAGTGTTTAAATTTTCGTAAGTCACTCCTGGGATACACCAACGTGGAAGGACTAGTCTGGGGTCTAAGCCTTCCAACGAAAAGTATAGATTTTCTTTCCTTTAAACTTTATTTTTATATTATTTTCTTCTTATTTTATGTCACTTGTATTAATTGAAAGATAACTTCGTTTTAGTTTTTATTTAGTTATTAATTTATTTACAAAATTTATAAAGCGTCGTGCGCTAAGATTGTTTGTTTATATCTCTCTCAATTGGCGGGCTAGAAATAATAGCTACAAAAACATTGACATGAGCCACTTTTTGAGGGGCAATTTGCCAACCGTTACAACTTTACAATTATGGCATTTTGCGCTATATTTTCGTAATTATTACGAAGTATTCACATCAAATATACAAAATTATTTTATAACAAATTATTAATGAATCCAATTTGTTGCATATAACCATAATATATATATATAATAATATATATATATATATATATATATATATATATATATATATATATAATAATATTATATAATATATATATATATATATATATATATATATATAATATATATATATATAGTATATATATATATATATATATATATATATATATATTAGGTATATATATATATATATATATACATAATATTATAATATATATCTTATATATAATATATATATATATATATATATATATTATATATATATATATATTTATATAATATAATAATTATATATATATATAATAATATATATATATATATATATATAATTATATATATATATATATATATTTATTCATTTAATGAAAAATTAGTTCACTTTCAAATTATGTCATTACATTGTTAACTTCGCATTCTCTCTTTTTTTTTTTTTCCTTCTTTCCCCCCCCACCATCTTGGTGAAAAGGGAAGTTGGGCGGAGGGAATTCTTCTAATTCATTTAGGTTTCTTACACATAAAAATTAAATATATTATCTAATTATCTAATTTCCACGACACTGCTTGAAAGTAAAGAGTTTTAAAAACTTTTTACCACGCGTGAAATTCGGAAATCGATTTTCTATCATAATGCTGTAATGTTTTCAACTGAAACCAGTGATCTTTCTTGGGCAATTTCTGTGAACTGAAAGTTTGATCTCGTATCACGATTTTATTTTTGGTTTCTTCATGTTCTTGCGTCTACGAACACTCACAATCATATCGTTAACAAATATAGTCGGATGACTATGGTCTTCACTATTCTAAGCAAACGCCCATGAATCTCTTGCCCCGTCTTCCGCCAACCACCGCCAACACGCTCATGCCGCACCCCGCACCGCCACCGCCAACTCGCACCTGCAACCGCACCGCACCGCATTAGAGTAAGCGCATCACACAACGCACCGCACCAAAATGAGCGCATTATGCACCGCGCAGCACATGATGCATCGGCCAACCCTAATTCCAAACCCAAACGATGCATTAAAATAATTTGGTGAATATTTCATCGTATTACTCTATCTCAATTACTCAATCACTTCAATATTTCAATTACTCTTTTTCAATTACTTCAATTACTTCAATTACTCTTTTTCAATTTTTCAATTGATTTCTTAATGTTCTTCAAGTTTGTTTTCTCGTTAAAACTTTTCCTAAAATATGAAATTTCTTTAAATGATTTTACTTCAATTAAAGTTTTAAATTTAGCATCTTTCTCTTAGGAATATTTCTCTTTGTTTAATATATATATATATATATATATATATATATATATATATATATAGTAATCTTATATTTATATATATATATATTTATAATTATAATATATATATATAATATATTTTATATATTATATATATAATATAATATATATATATATATATATATATTATATTATTCAGTAATCTGAAATTTATTTATAAGATATTAGAATTATCTTCCAGCATTTTATCCCAAGTGTTATTTATCAATTAAAGGGCCCGGGGGGACATTCACAATTTGGGGCTTTTTCTTCGGTAAATGTCTTAATACATAATGGATTTGGGGTTTTTAATTATATTCCTTCAAACTGATAAAAATATTGTTGGATAAAATTGTTATTCTTAAAGATTATTAGCATTCTGCTTTCCAAAAAATATACTTTGCTTTAAATAACACAGTTAGTTGTAATTAACAGCCAGGGCATTTCGTTATGGTGTTAGTTAAAAAAATTTTCCTACTTCTGAATTACTCTATATGTTTCACTAATAATAAAAAGAGAAGTAATAATTAAAATAATAATAATAATAATAATAAATTAAAATAATAATAATAATAATAAAATAATAATAATAATAATAATAATAATAATAATAATATAATAATAAAATAATAAATTAATAATAATAATTAATTATAATAAATAATAATAATAATTATAATAATAATAATTAATAATAATAATAATAATAATAAATAATAAATAATAAATAATAATAATAATGAAATAATAATAATAATAATAATAATAATAATAATAATAATAATAATAATAATAATAATAATAATAATAATAATAATAATAATAATAATAATAATAATAATAATAAATAATAATAATTA
>JABUQX010036360.1:17500-27500 GCA_015478945.1 Trachelipus rathkii | reverse complement strand
TTTCCGTTTTTGCCCTTTTCTTGACTCGAATACTCGTGTTCGCCTCAATATCGCATTTTTATTACAGAAATAGTCTCTCATAGTTTCTACACTAAAATCACAAAATTAAGTACTATGGCCTTTCCAAGTTTTAATCCACCTTAATTTCTCAAAATATTACTCACATAATGGTTGATTTAGCAAACTTGGTGTTCTGCGTTTCCATCAAGCGTACCTATCAGTATTGGTTCGCCAATTAGAGAGGATAACACCTTTCGAGGGTTACCCAGTAACTAACTGGCTTATTTTGACTGAAAGAAGAAAGCGGCTTTATTTTTCTTCAACTTCACTCTTAAAACCGTGTGGTGAAAAAGAACAATTTTCCAAATCAGATTTAAACGCTGTGCGTTACCTATCTACTTTATTTTACTCTTTCACAATAAGTGTTGCTTTTAGTTTCTTTTCATATTTTTTAGGGCCTCTCTGCTCACTCATACTCCAGTTCTCGACGTATATTCAGAACCACATATCTATTGCTTGTATTGTCTGACACAATTTAAGTTTCCACCATCTTTTATAATGCACATAGTCTCCTATGCATAAAATGTGTATTTGTATCTACATCATTTTTCACACCCATATTAACTGAGTGAAGAGTTACATAATTTTTTATTATTTTGCCGGAAAATTGCTTACTTACACAATCTCTTGCAATTACGCTAAAATAATCTCTTTTAAAATTTTGCAAATTTTGAAATTATTTTGGAAAATTTATTCCTACTCTCGCTATATTTATTTGTGTTTTCACATTTTGAATTATTTGACATAAGGTTCTTTTCGCTAAACTTCTGAAATTTTGCTCCTCCATATTTATTTAGCATATTTGAACATTTATATATTATATCGCGAAATAACATTTTCTCGCATTTATTTTGTATAAACACTCTCTCGTATTCTCTGATCAAATATGCTAGTGACTTTTTAATATGGGACCGTTTACAATTCTATAACCCACTGAACGTTCTCTATTAAATTTACGACTTATTTTTATACTCCTATTGGCCATAATAATTAATATTTTCGCTTATTTATATTATCTGAATAGTGATCTATACTCTCCTAGAGTTACTAATACTTTACATAAGGTACATTAGAGGTATATATTTGCAATTTCTTGATGTCAGCGTCGCGGTTCGCTATTAATATGTCATTTAAACGGTTATTCAAGTCTACTTATACTTTCTCGTTCTCGTTATCACACACTGCGCTTTACTCCTTCAATTACACCACATCTAAACACAGCCGGCGTGTCACCTATCAATCATTTGTGACATACGACTCATTGCATTCTTTATTAATAATACACTTACTTATTTCTGCCTATTTGCAGGAAGTTGACTATTCTGTGGGTATATCTTTTACCTATATTTCACCAATTGCAATTATCTATGCGCTAATTTCTTTTAATTTGTCGTACAGTGTGATTGCGCACTGACAACCGCATGTGGCTATCACATATCAGGAATGCCCATACGCCGTCTTCGTCGCCGGGATCCAAGCCACACGGGCCACTACGGGCATTATATTTAAGCTTAATAATGGTCAGCACTATAGATGAGATCCGGAGACGGGATAATCCGACCCTATTCCCCTCACTTGGATTTAACATGGTTCACACCAATACACTCTATGTCGTCCAGAGTAGAGCGACGATACATCCAAATTTCCATCACTCCCACGAACCACCAAAATCGGAGGATCTATAACTTTTTCATGCGGTAGCCGGTCGCCCACTCCGAAACGACCGGATCTATCTTACTGCGGTGCAGTTCTGGTGCGTGCGAAACACACACTGGATATTATTAGTACTATAGGTGCAAGTGACCGGGAACGGTGCGGTGCAGTTCTGGTGCGTGCGAAACGGTGCGGTGATAAATATATGTATAATATATTATATATATATTTTATACTAATACATATAATCAAGAAACCTTAAATATAGTAAATTAGTTGCTGACAGTTATTTTCAGAGAGTGACGCATTTGTTTTTCAGCACAACTGCGCGTGTATATTTGTTTTCAAGATTTAAACTGTGACCGCAGTTCATTTTAGAGAAGTGCGCAATAATTTGTTTCCATCATCTGCGTCTGGTTCATCTTATTATCATATATAGCTGCAAAGTGATTACTTAGTGAATTTGGTCTTATCAACAGATAAGTGCAGACACAAAAGATCAACTAATAATTACGTTGCGCAATTGATCTTTGGTGTGCTTTTTCTCTAGTGCGCACTTTATATCTTTTGTAGTTTCTGCTTTCTCGTGTGCGCATGTTCAACTAATATTACGAATGCCTGCTATATATTGACTTTTGTCAATTAGTTTTTCTCGTGTTTTTTCGTCTATTATTTGTATTTTCTTTTGTCTGAGTTGACTTCTTAACACGAGAGTGCGCAGTCATACTTCGATACTGTCTACTAACTTTTTACACCACAAATGCGCAAATTGACTTTATAGTTGGCGCAGTATATAGTAGTATTATACAGTATTCAATTTCATATATGTACTGTCACAAGTGACATAATATTTAATTGAAGAATTCACGTGTAGCTGGCGAGTCATAACTTTTATATACGAGTGTATCTGCACTATTAAATATTTAGACTTTGTTAGAGCTTGTTATATTCTGATGCGTCACTTAAACTTACTGTAGCTGAGCTCTACTGTATGTGAACGACACTTAAACTTGTAGCTTGATCATTCTCGATTTAGTGTCACGCAAATATCACTAATATATATTTATATTTAACGTGTATAGCTAGCAATTGACTTTTTGGCGTTGTATTTCTTTCACTATTTGTAGGCTAGGCATATATTTGAACTTTGTACATTGCTTCCACGAGTGCGCAGTACCAACTCAATACGTGCGCAATTGATCTTTATTATATTAAGTATTTGAGCGCAATGAGTATTCATTATCTAAATATTATAAAATTGACGCACTTAAGTTGACTATATGTATATATAGCTTATCACGTGTGTTACTCACGTGACAGTCATAACGTTTATTATGTGCGTCAATTGACTTTATGCTTGTTTTACTCTGTGTATGACGCTAATACTAACTTATTTTGAGATATGACATGCTTCTCGTTATATGCACACGCAGTCAAACTATATACGTGTACGGCAAATGACTATTTGTAGTATTTGACTTCATTAGTGTGAGATTACGCATATAAATTATTAAGTGACTTTGCAGTATGCTTTACAATAGTTTATGCACTACTAATTTCAAAGTACTATACTTGTGCTGTCACACTTGACTACGAGGTATAGAAGCTTGACGCACGTTCATTAGAGATGTTTTCTTTCATTTATTAGTAGCGCACAAGTGAGTGAACTTTGTGAGTTGTTTAATTGCGTACTCTGACGCAGCTACAAACTCTTAATTTGCGGGTACGATCTTCTGTGGCGCAATTGACTTTGAGTTTGCTTCATAGGTGCGCAGTGACTTTGTAGTTGCTTCACACTTGCGCAGTCAACTCATACGTGCCGGCTATATTAAACTTTGCTAGAGTTGCGCAGTTCTATTTTATCATATTCACTGCGACTCGAAAGTACATTCCCGAGTTAGTGACAAATCACACAGTTGATGACTTGAAATATGACTATACGAGTGATATGATATACACAGATATAGGTTTTAGAACATATATTAAAAATTTATTGTGAATATATATTATTTCTGAAGAGTTAAAAAGTCTGTTGACATATTATATATTATTTTTTTATGTACATTTATCATATGCGAGTGCCAAAAAAAGGTTTTCTCTGGAGGCTGACATTGTAAGAATTATTTTTTCTGGCGCTGTTTAATCTATTATAGTTTGTGCTTTATGAAATTATCTGAAAGTGGTTATTCATTTTATAGAGTACAGACCAGTGTAGATATTTTATATCATTGCGTCTTGATCACATTGTTATTTCTATTTGCACTTTTGATTCTATCAGTTATGTCAGTTTTCTATCAGACGAGCAGTCTCGTATATTTTTATGCGCAGCTTAATTGATATTTATCTTTGAGGTATCTTGTTTACATTTTTTTGTGATTATTGGACTCCGCTTTTAGTGCTTTGTTTTTTTTGGGTCGCTTATTTAATTATTTTCTTAGCGACAGATTAGTTTCCCTTAGGTTGTTTTTAATATAATTCTGCTCTAGTAGCCATGTTTGGGAAATATTTCACCACTATCTGTCACATTTGAATTATATATTTGTTCACGATGGTTATTTATTATTATACATGATTTAATTATACATTAAAAAATTGGTCATTCAGGGAATAGTTCTTACACAAATGAAAAAAAACTATACTGCTATACGTCGTTCTTCACGGATGGAAAAATATAGCTAGTGAGTTTAAAGCAATACATATATTACAGGGTGAGCTGAGTCCTAATCTTAGAGTTAATGAAAAGTGAGGGTGTTTTAATAGAAAGGATAAGGCTTTACTCTATGACGTGCATAAACATTATTCATCTATGAATATATAAGTGTAGATGATTTCATTTAGAATTGTTCCTAACCTACCTACTCTTATCACGACCTATGTTGTATATATATCAAATACAAATTTTCAGATCAAAAGGTGACCTACACAGATATTATCTACGGGACTATAATAGGTTCACTCAAGATACTTGATTACCGTAAAAATCCTAATTAATTAAGGGGACTGAGAGTAGTATCACCACAAGTTAGCGTGATTCACAATCACTCACTTCTATGAGACGAAAGAGATTTCCGCTATACTTATAGACTTATACCACTATATAAAAGTGGATCAAGCTCTTTCAACTGTTTAAGAGTACGAATATGGATATTGAAAATCTAGAGGTCTCGAAGATATCTTCTGATGTCACCTTATTCTGATTAAGATATAGAGAAGGCATGACATTTCCAAATTTCGGCGCACAAGAAAACACATTGCTAGTAAACATTACGCACTCTTTCCACACATTGCAGCCTTGTTCAGCCTGAACGCATCCCAAGCCACATTCAATGCGGAGATTGTATAATTCAGGCGAGAAGGACAAGCACTCCTTTTCTTTCCCTTTCACTCCAGCTCGCTTCTTGCTCCTCTTAGACTTAATTTTTATCGGGGAATCTTGTCCTGTTGCACAAAGCCGTTAAATAGTCAGTGGCTGAGTATTCTTATCACACTATACCTCATAATTTAACAGGGACTCATCGCGCCATCTGACACGAAGAGAACAATTTTGAGGCATTTCGAGCCGGGTACGGATGAAAAACTATGAAGTGCCTTGTCCATTTTAAAAAGAAACATTATTTGGCACCAAGGTTCCTTCATTATTTGATTTCTATTTTCAATGAATTGGAACTCATCTCCCCTCTGGACGTGCGGCACAGCAACATGTGACAAGAGTCAGATCGATAGGTGAGTAATTGAAGTTCAACTGACATCCTAACAAAGACATCAAGCGCGAAGCTCGGGAGTATTGATACTTTTATTCGCGCGAGGAAAAGAAGCAATTAAGATCTCATATATGCTGCGGCCAAGACATTAAGATCAGCCACTATTAGTGTTTGAGAGTTGAGTTATTAGTACTTCCTCTCTCATTTTTAAGAGAGTTGAAACTGGCGACTAAGGAACAATATCCGTCAATTAATCTGATTTTTAAGGAGCATAATCAGATAATTCAATCAATGCTGAGGTTTCGCACCTCTCAGACCTCAACTTCATTCTCATCAACTAAATCATCTTCTTCCAAAGGGAACTTCAAAAGGGAGAAGAGGAGACCCTCTGATCAGAAGAGTCATACTTTCAACACTTCAAAAGGTAGTGGCTCTCTAAAAAGAACAACTTTCTCCTCTGAACCTCAATCAAATTCTAATTCAAATTCGAATAATCAATCTTCAAGGGAAGTCAAGTGTAAGCTGTGCAATGGAGACCATTACCTCTCTGACTGCACGGTTTACGTAAACCCTAAATCAAAAAGGGACAGATGTGTGGCATTAAACATGTGCTGTAACTGTTCCAGCATAAAGCACATGGCAGATACATGCCCGGCTAAAACACTCAATTTAAAGTATCCTTGCTATAAATGTAAGAGCCGAAAACATCTAGCCGCTCTCTGTTCCGCTGGAACCACTAATCAAAACAGGGAGCATTCTCGTCAAGAAAATGCTGATGAAGGAAATAAAGCTGATGTTAATCATCTTTGTATTAATACTGGGCAATCATCAGCTTCACATATTCTGCCTACAATAACCATAATAGCAAGGCACAATAACAAATCAGTTCCTATTCGCTCTCTTATAGATTTGGGATCACAGAGAACATATGCTGGCCCTAAATTACTTTCCAAACTTGGAATCAACTGTGAACAATTACCTATAATCAAAAATCCTATAAAAACATTCATCGGAGAAGAAGAACGTACATCGTACCTAGTCGACCTAGATATAAATTGCTGCTGCAATTCCTTCTTTAGAACCCCGGTTCTGGTCGACCCTTCTTTGGATGTTGGGTTTGCGGTTAAAGGGTTAGCATCAGCCATTAGTCGCATTTCGTTAAAACATAATGTGGCTGACAAGTCCTTTGTGGGCCCTTATGGGGATTCGGTCGATGACATCGACCTTCTTTTAGGTACTGACACTTTATGTCATATGAAACACTTCCAAATTATCGATTGTTTGGAAGGTAGTGCCATTCAGACTTGCTTTGGGTTGGTTCCTTTCGGCCCAGTGAATTCTTTTCTACTTCCTCATCAACAAGCCTTTCTATACAGAAAGCAGACTTCAACATCAACTCTTGATTTACAATCAAATCAAAGGGATTCATGACTATCCATGTCTGTCTCCTCGCTGCCAAAACACCTATTCCAAGCTTCTCCTAATCTCGTCAACTCGATCATTAACCCTCATCCTACTTACCCGGACGTTCTTAGCATTTCTTCAAATGAAATAAGTGCCGACCTGGGTTTGGAATATCTGTACAGCTTGGAGTCTTTGGGTATTCAGGAGGAGAAGGATTATGGTACCATCGATAAGGAATTTATCTCTAAATTCCACAATGCAATTCAATTTATCGATGGAAAATACCATATTGAAATCCCATGGATCCCAGAATTAGTGGATCAGGTCCCCTCGAATTATCGTATTGCTTTAAGTACGCTTAGACGAGTTAAAAATCGTCTTAGCAATCAAGGTCTTGATAAGGCCTACACTGATGTTTTTAAGGAACAACTGAGATGTGGTATCATCGAAATCATCTCTGTTGATCCGAAGGAGTTCGATCGTTACATATGGATTCCCCACAGGCCTGTAATAAAAATGGCTGATCAGGTTTCTACTAAAATCAGGCCTGTGTTCAATTGTAGCCTTAGAACAAAAGGCGCTCCTTCTCTTAATCAAGCCTGTTACCCAGGCATCGACTTGTTGGTTCCTTTACTTCGTCTCCTTCTTTCCTTTAGGACCAACAAATATGTGGTTGTCGCTGACATCTCGAAAGCCTTTCTTCAAATCTATCTTAAACTTGAAAGCGATCGTAACAAGTTTTGTTTCTTCTGGGAAGAAGATGGCACGACTTGTTACTTATAGGTACGCGACAATCATTTTTGGCCTTGCGGTATCCCCTTTTATCTTAGGAGCCGTAATAAGACATCATATTAAAAGCAAATATTCATTCGATCTGGTCTCTCGGCTTCTGGTCAATAACTTGTATGTGGATAATTTTATCTACACTCATTCATCCCCTGATGTTTTGAGAGACATCTATTCAGCCTCAGTAGAAAGGATGAAGGAGGGTGGGTTCAACTTGTGTTCCTGGAACACCAACCACCCTGATCTAAAAGCTCAAATCAAAGACGATCAGATGCTTTCCTCTCATAATTGTGATGAGGAAAAAGTCTTGGGGTATCTTTATCATCCCGAAAATGATACCCTTAGATTAGCAGACTTTGACCTTACCTCAGTCGAATCAAAACGAGATCTTCTCTCCCAAGTAAACAAAATCTTTGATCCTCTTTCCTTTTTCCTTCCTGTAACTTTAAGGGGACGTCTGTTGATGAGGCGAACATGGGAGAAAGAAATGAGTTGGGATGACTCCATTGACCAGGATATAAAAGAAGATTGGGAGAAACTTCGTGCTGATCTCGACGACCTCAAAAACTTATCTTTTCAACGCTTCTGCTTTGAAGCATCCGCAAATTCATCTCTCAACATCTTTTGTGACGCAAGTTCACAATGTTATGGTTTTGCAGTCTACGTCACCGGTTCAGAAACTGTCCCGTCACTATTGTGGGCAAAATCTAAGGTGGCTCCTCTCAGGGGAAAAACACTTCCTTGTCTCGAGCTATTATCAGTCTATTTGGCTCTTAAGTGCCTTCCACAAATATTGACGGGATTAACAGAGGTTGAATTCAAGGCTGTCAACATCTTCTCGGATTCCCAAATCGTCCTAGCATGGGTAGCGGGAGGAGGTAGCAAAACAAAACAAATTTTTGTCAAAAATAGAATCCAAGATATGCAAAAGCAATGGTTTCCTCATGAGAGGATGGACAATTTACTGCCTAAATCTCTTTTCAACTAACGTTAAAACGGATGAAAACGCTCTGGCGATTGATAACTCAGATTATAATCGAGAGTTTGTCAAAAAAACTGAGCCTTTTTGGAAATTTGGTCCGAACTGGCTCATCCATGATCATTTTTACTGGCCCAATTTCAGCAGTTCGGGGGAGGAATGGTGGACCCTTCTTCAACATTTATGGTCATACAGGCCCCACCTCCTCCTATCATCAACATTTCACGATATTCTTCTTTGTCAACATTGTTGAGAGTATGTTCTCTACTTTTCAAATTCGGTGTATCAACTCTTTCCTCAATCGAATGTGACAGAAAAGCTAGACTTTTCTTGTTAAAAGTTATGCAGCAGGAAAGTTTTTCTGTTGAACTTCGGTTTCTAAATGATGTTAAGTCAAACCCTGCTTCTGCTAAAACACCACCTGATTTGGTTTCTCGTCTCAACCTCTTTTTAGATGACTCAGGGCTCATCAGAAGTAAGGGCCGTCTATCTCGTACTAATTATTATTGTTTTGAGGTGGTGAATCCTGTAGTTCTTAGTAAATCACATCATCTGACCTTTCTCATCATTAAAGATGCACATGTTGCCTGTAAACACCTTGGCATTCAGGCAACCCTTACATGTATTCGCTTAAAAGGTTATTGGATTACATCAGCTCGACACACGATAAGAAAAATACTGTCGGAATGTGTCATCTGCAAAAAGTACAACAGCTTTTCCTTTCAATATCCAAAGTTCACAAATTTCACAAAAGCTCAAGTTAACTTTTATCGTCCTTTCACTAGTGTAGGTGTTGACTACACTAAACATTTCTTTGTCAAAGTCAAAGGTTCAAATCAACCACAAAAAATGTACATATTGTTGTACACTTGTCTCAACATTCGTTGTGTGTATTTAGATTTGATCCCTGACATGTCTGCAAAATCATTTGTGCAATCGTTCAAGCGTTTTGTCACTAAGTTTGGAGTTCCAAATTTCTTATATAGTGACAATGCCCGTTCCTTTAATAGAAGCGCGGATGCTCTTGAACAATTCGTTGTTTCGGAAACAGGTTCCGAGTTTCTGCGTCAAAATCAAATTAAACATATCCGAATTCCATTGTATAGCCCTTGGATGGGAAGTATGTGGGAAAGATCAATACGGACTGTCAAAAACTGCCTCTACAAGACAGTAGGGCGTAAAAGTTTGGAATATTTTGATTTTATCACTATCCTGGCGGATATCGCTGACGCTATTAACTCGAGACCTCTAACTTACACCTCTTCGGACAACGATATTGTACCCTTAACACCAAATTGTTTTTTAAAACCTTTGGCTAATACAAGTCTCATTTTAACTGATCCTACTTCTTCCAATTCACCTTCAAGAGAGGAACTTATTCAGTCCCTCAAGAGATCTTCGGAGATGTTTGAGGACT
>JABUQX010036360.1:0-12500 GCA_015478945.1 Trachelipus rathkii | reverse complement strand
AAAGATTTTAGTCGAAGAAGAATGAACCTGCTCATCCGTCAACGATTACAGCTCCCACCTTATTCGGCAGAAGTGGAAGCGTCACCAGAGACCATAAGCAAGTCCTTCCAGTTATAGTTACGTAGAAGCAACGCAAGGCCCCCCAATCAGCCCGATCAAAGTGCCAGAAAAACGCGTAGGGCAGGATGGAGCTGTTGGAGAGAAAGTATTAAATTTAGAGATATAAGGTTTGGTAGATTTACCATAGGAGCGAAGGTGGGTGTAATTTTATAGAGAAGAAGAACTAGTGGTGGAAAACATTGGTCAAGTGTGTTCAAGAATTGTTGGGACCATCCGGAATGTGTGTGGGTTCTTTAAATTAGTTGCTCCAGATCGTTTGAGAATGCTATAATGATTCGGCCTCTCCCAACTATAATCAGTAATGAGAGGATCCCAACCATGTTCAGTGTTGTGTATCATGAAATCCCTAATAGAGGACCTCAAAGTATTTGGCATGAGAAATATAACAGTCTTGGAGAAGTAAGTAAGATATTCAAAGAAAGAGTGAAAATCTGTTCTGTTAGAGAACATAGCAGAAGCAGCAAGATTATTGTAAGTAAAAGAAGGAAGAAAGATTTTAAGCCACAGAACATCGTAGTTAGGAGATTCAAGATTCACGAGACGTGTTACAGGGGTGTGTTTATGTTCACATAGGCACATACTCCCCTTTTAGACAAAATTATGAAATAAGTTGTAGTTGGTCATATTAAACGAGTTAGAGGATGAATTCCTTGCCATCTGAGTCTCAGACAAGAGCAAGAGGTTAGGGTTATGGAGTTAGAGAGGTGGTATTCCACGGATTGCAGAGTTAGAGAGTAGCCGCGTATGTTGGTAAGTCGATAGAAAGCCCGCCGCCTGCGCAAATCTGCATCACAAAAAAAAACAAGTCACGCACACACACCACCAACAACAAAACAACAGACAAAAACAGACAAGACCAAAAAACGATAAGTTAAAAGTTGATTAAAATTATTTCACTACTAAAAACGTAATGATTAAAATGCTAAAAACCGTATTTACAATAATATGTATATTGAAAAAATTAAGAAAAGTTTTAGCACGTTTGTTCATTTCACACACCCTACAAATTTTACGAAAAAAAAATTACAATTATTCAACATAAAACTAAATAAGTATAAATTAAAATAATATGTAACCAAATACGTAAGTTGTTGTGCCAAAACCCTTTTAAAATAAATAAAAAAAATAGAAACACTAAAAACTAAAGTTAAAAAGACGAAGGAAGAAAAATAATATAACCTAGTACTATCTAAACTACGCATTTACAATTCTAAAAACTAACTATGACTATCTAACATAACTAAAAAGTTTCAAAAACAAAAATTAAAACGAATAACTTATCTTTAATAAGGATGATCCAATTCTTTAAATATTAAAACTATAATAGTTAAAAACAATTAAAACAGGGGAGCACTTAATGAACAAACACACTTAATGGGAAAGATAACTAAAACATTATGAACACTAATCAACCCATTGGAGCTCCGGCAAAACACAACTTATCACAACACAGTCTAAACACACAATATATATATATATTATTATTATATATAATTTATATATTATATATATATATATATATATATATCTATATATATATATATATATATATATATAGTATATATATATATATATATATTATAATATATTATATAATACTATATATATATATATATGGATGTCATTTCAAGTTAACACGCAACAGATTATTAGCTTTTCCTTAACGCAAAGTAGAAATTTACCATGAAGAAGGATATTTTATATCAGATATTTTATTTACCCTTAATTCTATTAAGGGCCAGGGCTATTTGTTTTATTATTTCTATTATTTGGAGGAAAGGGAAATTCCATTTTGGTTTTCCAATTAGAAGATATAAGATATTCAACGTCTATTCATCATCATCTAGGACAGCGATTCCCAACCTGGGGTAATTACCCCCAAAGGGGTAAAATTTGATTTTCCGAGGGGTAAAGGAGAAGTACGTGATTGGGATCATCGGTTTTTTCCCCCGCAAGTCACAAACAAAATTATTAACAAATCATCTGTAATCAAATCTACTAACTACCCTAATCACTAATGATATTTAATATATATATATATATATATAATATATATATTATATATATATATATCTATATATATAATATAGTATATATATATATATATATAATATATATATATAATATAATATATATATATTATTATATATATATATATAGCAGTGGCGTTTTTGAGGTGGGGGCCGGGGGGGCCATGGCCCCCCCCGAAATTTCCTAGACACTAAAGTTTTTAAGTATCATATCCGTTTATATATATATAAGGCCAGAATTAATTATTTATATATATCGTCGCTGTCAGAACAAATCTCTTAAGTTCTCATTAGTTAAACTAAACTTGAAACCATCAGAGAAAATGCAACATTAGAATTTCAGCTGATTTTTGAAGAATGTGTAAGCGCATCTGAATCTGAACTGAGTATTGAAATTGCTGTACCAAGAATTAACAAATTCCAAAAATACAAACCCAGACATTTCCCTACTTCCGACCGCACAGACTTATTAATCGCACAATTTACCATTTTGTTTATAACGCATTTTTGGATGATTTAATTCAGCATTAGAGAGAGGTGTTTTTGTAAATTTCCATTGCAATTTGTCAGTAATCAAACGGTGTGTAATGTGCCCAGGTACGACAGCAGATAAAATATTGTGTCATATTGTTAAAGAAAATCTCGACAAGCCCAATGAAGATTTTAGTAAAAGGAGGCCGAAGGGGATTTATGGAAGTTGAAATGACATCACAGCACAGGTCACCCAAAAGCAGCAATAGATGGATAGTTTCTTGTTCGCAGTCACAATTTCCAAATATTTACATCTTGTTGCAAATACTGGCAATTTTACCCGTGGTTAATGCTTCAGTAGAAAGAAGCTTTTCAACATCAAGACTTCTGAAAACCTACTTGAGAAATACTATTGGAGATGAAAGACTTATTGGACTTGCCCTCTTCTACATACATCAAAATATTGAAATAAAAATTGAAGATGTTATCTCGGACGTCGCTCACTCTCATGTCAGGCGATTAAATTTAACAATTTAGGTAAGATGATTTTAGTAATTCATATAAATTCTTCCCATTTTTTCTTAGGAATTTAATATTTTGTCCTTCCACTTTATATATATATATATATATATATATATATATATATATATATATATATATATATATATATATATATATATATATATATATATATATATATATATATTATATATATAATATATATATATATATATATAATATATATATATATATATCATATACAAGAACGATTTTTTTTTTTCCCCCCCAAAAAATATTTCTATATATGCAATGTATATATATATATATATATATATATATATATATATATATATATATATATATATATATATATATATATATATATAATATATATATATATATAATATATATATATATTATATATTACTATATATATATATATTATATATATATATAATATATATATATGCCTTTGTTAATCAAAGCCTTTTTCACGCCGATTTGCAATGGAATTTTCCTTTCCGATTTTCAATAAAACTTTACATAAATATTATAAAATATAATGGAAAGGAGAAAGAAAGTTAAAAAAAAGTTTTCGGGAAATGACGCCTGTAAGAGATGAAGTTTTCTAAATTTCATATTTGAAACCATGGAAAACTTCTTGCTTCCTCCAGATGATTCTTTATTTATAACTTTTTATAAGATTATTCATGGTATTGAGCAATATTTTAATTATTTTACACCACTCACGGGTCCGAGAGGTTACGGGGAGAGAAGCCACTGTTGAAAATGCTCGATGCCCCATGCGTTTGAAATCGCTTTTCTGATTGAATTTTCTTAAAACTTTTTCTATTAAAAACGCCATACAGCCAAACAATTTATAATCAGCATTTCAAACTGGCTTTTCAACTTGATTGGCGAGAGGCCTAGGATTAGACAGGTTAATTATATATATATATATATATCTATATATATATATATATATATATATATAAATTTTTAATAATAATATTACTATAAAAAAAAATTAATTTATTAAAAATAATTTTATCATATTAAAAATTTTATAATAAAGTAGAAATTTAAATAAAAAATAATAATAAAAAAAAATTGAAAAAATTTAGTAATATAATTAATTTATAAAGTTAAAAATAAATAAAATGTTATAGGAGAGAGAGAGAGAGAGAGAGAGAGAGAGAGAGAGAAGAGAGAGAGAGAGAGAGAGAGAGAGAGAGAGAGAGAGAGAGAGAGAGAGAGGAGAGAATAATGGTACACAAAAAGAAGAAAGAGGGGGTACCAAATCCAAAACGTTTTTATCTATGTCAAAGTCACTTGGAAAATCTCTCTGATAGCATTTAAGGGTTCAGGATTTTCAATCTTTTTCAGTCCCCATACTTAACGGTTAATTTAACATATACTAATAACGATAATATATATTGCTAATAATAAGGAAATAATCATATATAAGAAGATCTGATACTATACAAAGATAATATTTAATTTAGGAACTAAGTTTTTTATTAAATTTGGGACCGTTAAGAAAATTGCATTTTGTGGTAATTAAAAAAAATAATATATAATAATATATTAAATCTATATGAAAAGGCTTCGAAGGAAGAATAAGACGAAGTTGATTTTAGGTTAGGTTAGGTCCTTGTATTTAGATTATGTTCAAGTTTTACTTCATTTTTGCTTAAAAATTTCTCGCTTTAATTTCTTTTCAATTAGTTTTAAATGTCACGTAAATTTCTCATAAATTTAAGACGGGCCGAAGACATCATAGTAAAACATCTTTTCAGATGAAGACGGGCCAGATAATATGAACTGTAGCATTAAATACTCTATCCTGTATTTCAACTTTATCGCGAAGAAAATAAAGTAATTCCGAAATAATTAAATATTGAATAAAATATTTGAAAATTTGTTAAAATTAACTTTAAATATTTAAGCTACATAATTTATTTTTTAGGTAGTTTTGAGATTCTTTATCTAATTATTTCGTAAGTTCGTCCTACTAATGCGGCACGTTACTTTATGGGTGAAAATCCCAGAAAAGACCACTATTAAATACATTTCCTAATAATAAATAATAATATAATAATAATAATAATAATAAAATAATAATAATTATATAATATAATAATAATAATAAAAATGAAATTAATAATAATCTAATAATAATAATAATAATAATAATAATAATAATAATAATAATAATAATAATAATAATAATAATAATAATAATAATAATAATAATAATAATAATTATTAATAAATTATTAAATAACCATACAATAATAAATAATAATAATAATAATAATAATAAAATAATGAATATATAAAATAATATAATAATAATAATAAATAATAATAATATCAATAATAATAATAATAATTAATAATAATAATATTCAACAAAAATCATAAGAGTTTGAATAGAATAGAGATCACTTTTGAAGATTTAACTCGTTCACAGAATATATCAAATAAGATGAGGGTAGAAATCTTTACTTTCGGCAGAACCTAAATTTTTTGTCCATTTTCGATATTTGTTGGGTTCGATTAAGTTGAAAATCGATACTTCGTTATATCGATACATGGAATCGATATTTGGTAATATCGATACAGTATATTTTATTATATATATTATATTATATTATAATATTATATATATAGTATATATATAATATATATATATATATATATATATATATATTAAGGTATATATATATATATATATAAATTTAAACTTAAATAAAAACTTTTAAATAAAAATATACTTAATAAATTTTAAAAAGAAAATTTATATATTTATATGTATATATAATATATAGTATATATATATATATATGATATATATATATATAATATATATATATAGTATATATATTATATATATAGTATAATATATTATATATAGTATATATATAATATATATATATATATATATAATATATTATATATAATATATATAATTTATATATATTATATATATATAATATATAATATATTATTCTAATAATCTATATAGAATATAGATATATTATTACTATATAATTTATATATACTATATATATATATATATATATGTTTACATATATATATATAACCTTATTGGAGGGGCCACACCGCCTCTAGAAAGCCGGCACCGCTGCCTTGGCGGTTCCCACAGGTCCGAGAGAGAAGTTCAATGGCGAAGACGGTACGGGGCGTCCGGGGGCAGGGCGGGGCACTTCCAGGAAGGAGGTGCTCCATTGTGGTACTGGGATTATACGACATCTAGTGGCAGATAGGGGAACAACGTTGTCAAGTAATCGAATCTGAAATGTATATTGCATAAAGGTTTGGGGTGGTGGACTCTGATCTGCTCCGGCGAGGTTTAATTTTGTCTCCTCCTGGACACGTGATTCTTCTGTAGGGAGATGTTTGGGGATTGGGGTGTTTAGTAGATTGTTATTTGGGCAGTTTTGTAGATATGTGTTAGTTAATTGTTTATTGGATGTGATTGAGCCTAGACCTGTTTGGGGGTGGGAGGGGGGATGTTTTGTATGATGTCATTATCAGTTTGGCTGTGAGGAGGGAGGGGATTTTAGTCTGTGTCGGGGGGGGGTTTGGATTGAGTGTTTTCTGGAAAAATTGTGTTCCTACCATCTTCAAGTGGGTAGGGATGGGAAGGATATGTTCTCGTCATGTAAATGCTGGAGTGGGGGTTGTTTTAAGTACATCCAGTGATTAATTCTAGGGCAGTGGTTTTTGTGTAACTTGTATTTGTTTATGTTGGATTGGTGACAGTGCTGACCATGCGGGGAGGCATAGTTTATATTAGTTGAAGAGTTGTTTGTAGATTGTGGTAAGGGTGTGTTTCTGTCGCTGAAGTTGTGTTGGGAGAGGGTTCGGAGGGTGTTTAATTTCCGTTGGGTGAGGAAAGTAATTTGGGTCGATTGTGGGGGGAGAACATCATGTGAGTGTCATAGGTAAGTCCCAATATTTTTGGGGTTTTGTTTAGGGGAAGGGGTTGTTGTTCAAGTAAGACTATGGGTGAAATGTGGATTGAATGAGACGGTCTGTGGTCAGGAGGGTGGATGGAGGAATTTAAGGGGGAAGGCTGTCATTCTATTGGTGAGTAACCAAAAATTTTTTTAATAGTTGGGCAGATATTCCTTGGGTGTGTGGTGTGGCTGGTATTTACAAGTGGATTGTGGAAATGAAGACTGATATCGTCGCGTATGTCATTAGTTTGGTGGATTTTGGTTTGAAAGGGTGGGCATATCTGCTGTGAAGACGATTGAGAGGAATGGAAGAGAGAATGGCGCCTGTGGTACGCACGTTTTGTAAGTTTAATGGAGTGGTGGAAGGGTGTTTGTGGAAGACTTTGCGTAATCGATTGGTGAGGAAATTTGAGGCCACTTTTTTTTCATGTTTTTCCTAGGGGGATTGAAGATTAATGTATAGAGGATGGTATGTGGGAAACAGTGGTCCGAAGGCTATTGTTTAGTCAATGCTGTGAGTATGGATCTGTGTGATGGGGATTGGTTGAAGCTATTAATTATTTGTGTGAGGGAGGTGAGGGCTATTGTTGTTGAATGATTGCCTTTAAATCCGTGTTGAAATTCTGGGAGGGTGATGTGTGGGGATAATTTTGTTTAATATAGTTTTTCCAGCAGTTTGCTGATGGTGGAGAGGAGAGAGATTGGGTGATAGGAGGAGGGGAGTTGGGGTCTTTTTTTGGGTTTAAGTTTTGGGAGAATGAATGCTTGTTTCCAGATTGGGGGTATATAATTGAGTTTCCAGGATTTGTTAAAGATTTCTGTGATGAGGAGAATTGCTTTTCCTCCTAGGTGTTTCAGGTGGAAGTTAGAGATTGAGTCTGGACCTGTTGCTGGTGAGTTTTTAAGGGTTTTGATTGTCTCTGATATCATGTTGGTTGTAAAAGGAGGTGGAGGGTTGTGATCTGAGGGAAGTTTTTTGAGTTGTTTTTTTGTTAACCTATTATTGGGGTGGGTTGGTTTACGGGAGATATTAGCATAGTGTTTTGCGAGGCTGTCTGCTTGTTGTTTTGAGGAAGGGAGGGAGTTGTCGGGCAAGGATGGGGATTCGTGTGAGGGAGGGGGGTTGTTTTGCGAATTGTTTAGTTTTTTGATAACCTGCCAGGTTTTCTTATTATCTATACGTGAGATGTTGCTTTGTAAGTATTCTGTAAACTTGTTAGTGGTGTTGGTGGTTATGAGATTGGAGATCTGAGTGTTTAGGTTAGTTATTTGGTTTGTGGTTAATGTGGTATATGGTCGGAGTTTTCGGAGGGAGTTTCTTTGTTTTAGTCGCCTCCAAGGATGAGATTTGGGTATGTAGCTATTGTTGATAGGGGGGTGTGACCTTTAGGTTATAATTGGTGGCCTTGATTTGATAATTGTGTTGTTTAAATGAATGATGGAGGTGTGTAAAGATGTTATGTCATGTATTGGTGTAGGATTTATATGGGATTCGATATGGTTAGTAAATTCTGTCCAGTTAGCTTTTTTGTAGTTAGTGTATGTGGTGGTCTTTTTTTTGGGAGTTTGGTGCGGAGAGGCCAGAGATATGAGGATGGGGAGATGATCTGATTGTAGGTCGGTGGTTGTGTCCCAGGTTAGTCTGTGATGTAGGGAGGGGGAACAAAATGTGAACGTCTGGGGATGTAATGGATTGGTTGGCTTGGAGGGATTCTCGTAGGAAGATTTTTAAGAGTTAAAGGATATTAAAGGGATTCTAATTCGTTAAGGATATGGTTACCCCGGGGGTCGGATGGGTAGTCTTCATACCAGGCAGTGTGGTGGGCGTTTAAGTCGCCTCCAAGGATGAGATTTGGGTATGTAGCTATTGTTGATAGGGGGTGTGTGAGGTTATTTGGGGGCGGGTTTGGGGTGGTGGGGGGCGAATATAAAGGTTGAAGATGTTGTAGGCAGTGTTCTTCTCGTTTTTCTTTAGTTTTTGGCATACTTCCGGGGCTTTTGCCCCGGAGACAAGTCGAAGTGCCCACGCCGGAGAAATCGAGCATAAATTAATTTTTGTCGCATAAATTACAAAATAAAGCAAATAAATATAAAAAAGTATGTTTAAATCTATATTATCTAGCCATAAATAATAAAATCCGCCAGAATGCATGGAAACTTGCTAAATATGGCCATAAAATAACAAAGTTGTCAATTCTGACCTCGTAGAAGTCGTGATAACGTTTGTTTATGTTCTTTATGAAAAAGAATTAATTTAAACTTTTAAATATTTTTCAATAATATTCTACGTATAATTTTTTTTAATCCATGTTTTTGGCATTTGTCAAAACTCCTCCTAAACTATTCGTGGAAATAACTTCAAACTTGAAATATGCATAGATAAGTCCATTACCTATAATCGTTGAGAAGAACTTTTTCAATTTATACAGTTTTGTGCCTGGCTTGTCCAATTTCCAAACTCCACTTTTTTGGGGATTTTGAAATGAAAATTGCGATAATTTTTTTTTTTCTACTCCTCCGATCAACATCAAATTTTCAGGGCCTATGTAGTCGGAGGTAGGTGCACATTTTTTACTTAAATAATTTTTTTGTATATGCATTAATTTTGGATTTTTTCTGGGAACAAATTTTCAAAAAAAAAAAAATTTTTAATTTTTTAAAAATTTTCTTTTGAGAATACAAAACATTATCTAAGTTAAAAAACAGATGCATCTTGCCCGAAGCCTCTAAAAGTTCCTGAAATTTGTATATTGAGTCGAATGAGTAGATAAAAAACATCGCCATTTTTCATTTTCAAAATCCTCCAAAAGTGGGTTTGGAATATTGGACCAAGCTGAGCAAGCAAGAACTATATAAATCGAAAAAACGTACTTCTCAACGATTGTAGGTAATGGACCTCTATCTATGCATATTTCAAGTTTTGAAGTCATTTCCCACGAATAGTTTATAGAGGAGTTTTGAAAATAGTCAAAAACATAGATTTTGAAAAATTTGAAAATTCTGAAAGAATGACTACAGTCACAGAAATAACACCCGAAAACACGTTTTCGAGGTAATAAGAGCTACTTTGGTGTCTATAGAGTCAAAATCCGGCTGAAAAATTCCTATTTTATTGTCCATTTTTAGGTGGGGCTGAAAATGGGTCTCAGCCGCGAGCCCGAATATTGGATCTTGCCCTTCTTAATTTAAAGGAAGAAGTAGCTTGCACTACTAAATATCAGAGTTTGATTGAAAGTATTTTGGACAAATTGAATGATGATTTTAAAACATGGAGAAAAGATCAGAGTGATAGGTCGAATTACAGCAGCAAGGACACTGCCGGTGAGCTTCTGTTATGTATGGGCGAAGTTTTGAAAGATGAGTTGAAAAAAACATTGAAAAACAAGAAGTTCTCCGTTTTAGCAGATGAGAGCACTTCTTTAAGAAATGAAATGGAGCTGAGTATAATGTTTAGAGTAGTGGAGGGTAAAAATCCCGTAGAAAAGTTCTTGTCAATTTTTAAAATACCCAATGGAAAAGCAGAAACTATTGCAAATGCTATTGATAAGGAGCTGACTGATCTTGATTTAAATTATGACAACATTATTGCTTTTGGATTTGATAGTGCTTCTAATATGGCTGGAAAAGTTGGAGGTGTAAGAAAAAGGCTTTCAGAAAAGGCAAACAAAGAAGTTCTCTATATACACTGTAGAGCACATATATTGTCCCTGGCAGCAGCCTCCTGCAGGAATAAAAATCAGGAGGTCAAAAGATTTTTATATATTTTGAAAGACATTTAAAAACTGTTTAGCAAGTCGCCAAAAAAAGAAAATATTTTACATGATATTCAATCATTAATCAATGATCCAATCCTCAAGATTCCAGAATGCATTGAAGTGAGATGGTTATCTCATTATAAGATAGTGAATGCCGTCTTCAGGAGCTTAAAGTCAATTTTGATGGCTTGTGAGCATATCCACAAAGAAGGGACAGACCTTGCATCACTTGCAGGGGGCATCTTGCTGGAAATCAGAAATGAGAGTTTCCTTGTCACCTGTTATGTAATGAATGAACTCCTTAGTGCACTCTCTTATCTTAGCAATGCTTTGCAAAAGAAGGACTTTAGTATGACCAAAGTCATCCCCCTAATTACTGGAACAAAATTGCACCTGCAAAATATTGCAAATCAGTGTGGGGACGTCAATAGTGACTTACAAAAAAACGTTCGGTGTGAAATAATGGAGAAGTTTGCATCTGAAGTGCGCCTGATTGCTGATGAAGATAAGAAAAATGCATTTAAAGGGATGAAGATATACTGCGATAGTGTAATCGAAGAAATTGAAGAAAGGTTCAACGACAAATCAATTGATATAATGATATCTGCTAGTCGCTTTGTGACGTTTCAGTCATTAACAAATTTACCGGATATTGAAGTTAAAAAATTTTGTGACAGATTTCCGATGCTTAATACTGAAGGTGTACTAGCTGACCTGAACTCCTTCAATTTTTATATCAATTCCATGCTCGAAAGCGAAATATTTAAAGCAGATGAAAGTCCATTGTCGAAAATATTGGAAGCGGACGTGGGATATTGCGAGTTACAAAAGCTCTGTGAAATCCTTCTTGTCATTCCTGTAACGACAGCCTCGGTAGAAAGATCGTTCAGTACTATGAACCGAATACTAAGTAAGACAAGAAATAGAATGCTGCCAGAAACCTTAATGCATTGTATGATGATAAGCATCGAGGGGTCTGAGAATCCAACTGAGGATTTTCTAAAAAAAACAGTAGACTTGTATGCGACGAAGAAAACTCGTCGTATACGATTCCTTTAAACTTACTTCTTTAATACCCTTAACTTACTAAGTACTAACGTCGGGGCTACGGCCTACGGAAGTGTTGATATATATATATATATATATATATATATATATATATATATATATATATATATATATTATATAATAATATATATATATATATATATATATATATATATATTAATATATATACATATATATATATATATATTATATATTCTATATTCTATTATAGATATTATATATATATATATATATATATATATTATATATATATTAATAATATAATTATATATATATATATAATATATATATATATATATATATATATATATATATATATATATATACAGTATATATAATATTATATATATATATATATATATATATATATATATATAGTATTATATATATATATATATATATATATATATATAATATATATATATATATATTATATATATATATATAATAATATATATAATTTATTTTTTTACCAGAGATCTATTTCCTTTTGAAAAAGTCATATTACTCATATATATTTTAATTATAATATTCTCTCATAATAATATTTTCGTACCTTTATGTTA